>KV749921.1:0-19563 GCA_001692915.1 Glonium stellatum
TAAATATTTATTTATTTATTATTAGAAGCACTGTATATCCCTGTATATTATATAATTTGGCACTATTTCTAATTAGACGTAATGTATAACGTAAGTTGAAGAATAATGTTGCTTTATTTAATTATATGCCACACAAGTCTACTACTGCTAATAGATAAAAAGCTCGCTACCCTTATAGGATTGGCCACGGTGGATACCCCTATACTACATACCTGACCGTCCGCTATTAACTGATGAAGCTCTGTTCTTTTACTTAATTAGAGCATAGAATATTGTCACTATAATGTTTACTGGTAATTTTGGAATGAATTTTTATATAGTGTTTTAGGGAAATATAACTACAGAACTCCCAACGCTCAGCCACTCTACCCGCCAACATTGAGCAGAAATCCGGAAATCTTGAGCGTGAAAACAAGGAATCATAATTTTCTAGCCTTCCACGCCTTGCTACAGTGATCTTGTTGGACTGGAGCCAATTTGGACTGGACTGGACTGGAGCTGGATTACTAACCTTTATAGGTAACCGTTAGTCCTATTTAGGTTTAGCGTTCATGGAGCTCCAGGAGCTTTGGAGTGGATTTGACCCCCAAATCCACTCCACTCCAATCCAACAAGATCACTGCCTTGCTATGTTCTGACAGAGCCTGCTACTCCTCTCTGAATGCATCCTAGGGTAAAACCTGTGTTGCCATATCCTTGTTTCCCGCACTGTTTCTGTCGAGCTCATCATCTTTATCTTTAAAGCTATTGGCCTCAACCAAAGCACTTGAATGTTTTCAATTAGAGGCCCAATCCTGATGCATGTGGACGTCTGAGCTTTGATACTCATTTTCCACCCCCAAACCGCTATCTTGACCGCTGACTTGTTCAGCCATCCTAATATCACTCCTCTTGTTCCAGTCCCAAACTACACCTCGGTAATATCTTTGTTTGAACCTTCTGTGCTCATGGTAGCTCGAACACCATTCGCCATCTTCCCATCGCCCTCAATTATAACATTAGACTGCAAACCACTCATTCGACGAACGCTTTCTCGCATCACATCCTAGATGAGCTCTTGATTCTAATCTTGTTGTCGACTATTCTCCATCACCCTGAAAGAAATTGGCAACGTGAGACGAGAACTAGGATCAAACATGTGACAATATCGGCGAAACGCGGTCGGCGAGATATCCCAGATGTCTACACCGCACCTATTGGGGTTAAATGCTAGCTTATCTACGACGGCCTTTAAGTTACTAGCGATAGTTAATGTAAGGATAGCAATGATATCTTGTTGGCCATCGAAATGGAGTATGAATGACATTAAAGGACTTGGTGACTAAGGCTGAAGAATTGACACGGGCATGCTTACTTGCATGCTTATCATTTGTTCACACCTAGCCGTGGATATCGTTCCAACTAATACCGATACACGACGTTATCCGGATAACTTTTGCCTTATTCTAGAATAAGTTGTTATTGTTTTAGAATAAGCCGTGTATTACTTTAGGCGTTCCACCCTGGAATAGATTTAAAGTTATATTTAGAAACATTAGCTTATTTTAGAATAGATTTAAAGCTATAATAGTTAAATCTATAGAGATCTATTAAAAAGGCTATATTTCTATAGATTATCTAAAAAAAGATAAATATAAATTTTAATAGCTATTATAAAGTTTAAAGCCTCTATATTAACTTAATTAAGAGTTTTTAAGAACTACTATAAAGTTTAAAATTTAAAGTTTAATACATTTATACTAACTTAATTAGGTAATTACTAATTACACTTAATACTATATTAGGAAAAAATTTACTAGCTTTTTTTTATATTAGTACTATATTAGCATTTATAGTGCTATTTTAATATTTTTTAAAAAAATTTAGCAGAATTCGGCAGAATTTTATAAATTTAATAGAATACGGCGAGTTGCCGTCAGATTGCGTCAAAAAGTGTTAAATGTCGGGAGGTGTTAGATCGTCGGATTATATTGGAACAGTGTCGCGGGTGGTTCCCATGACAGAGTGGTAGGTTGTAAATTCGAGAGGAATATCATTGAAATCCGAATGCTTCCATCCACTCTAGCGTTACAAGGTCTTGTGAAAGCGAGATTAATAGTCTAGATTTGCAAATTTAAATAGTGTTTGATAATATTTTTCTATATAAAACTCACTCCTAGCAATAATGCTATCCCGTCGCCTAAACAGACAACACTGAAGCCAGCTAGCTAAGAGATGGCGCCTGTTTCGTCGAGGCGAATGCTCGTAATTTAAACTGATCTGAGACTTTATTTGGTTATATAGGTCAATAAGTGGTTGGTATACAAACCAGCGCTGTTTCCTTGGGAGAAATCTCATCAGAACTCTCCAAGTTAGTGAGGTGTGATGACGGTGGAGAGGTTATCACGAGTAGAGCAGCACGCTTTTGGCAGTCTTTGATACCCACGGTTCTTTCCTTTGGAGACATATCAAAATTAAAACGAACTCGATAGTTATGCACGAGTCTATTCGACTAAGCTGGTATCACGGATCACTACCATACACTATTACCAACGTCTACGACATTCTAAGCTATCCATACTGTCACAGGTGTGAAGAGTTAGGTGGTTTTGGGATAACAAGGTCACTTAGCAGTAGCTGTTAATGTTTTTTGTACGAAACAAGCAGTGCGGAATCCCCACCCCAGCCATTAACTCCATGCCACCAAGCTAAAAAGGGATATAATGAGGGTTAACAATTAAAATTGATCTTTATAAAAGTTAGTGAGTGTGATTTGCATGTTCACAGAAGTTCTTACCCAGGGTCATGCTCATTGAAACATCCGTGTTCTCAACCATTTTCGTAAACTCCTCAAAACTGATCTTCCCATCACGATCGAGGTCTGCTTCCATGATTGTCTTATCCACGATCTATCGACGCGGCGTATTGTCAATGCAATGAGCTTAACCTATTAACGTGGCTCCCTGCTATCTCGGACATACCTGTTGCAACTGTTGGTCCTTCAAGTTACTTCCGACCATCATCTTTAGCACAATGAATAGCTCTCCATTACTAATATAACCATCACGGTCGATATCGTATACTTTAAAGGCAAACCGCAGCTTCTCCTCTTTATTGCCCTTCGAGCTGAAAGCGCTAAGGCCAGATACAAATTCCTGGAAGTCGACATCGCCACCGCCATCCTCATCGAATATGGCAATCATACGGGTTGCAAGGGGATTTGACGAAACTTGAGGCAAAGCAAGGAACTCATCGCGCTCGATTGTACCGGAATTATCCTGCGTGGAGAAGACTCAAAATCAGATAAGTGTGCAGCTAGAAATAAATCATAGAAGGCCGCAGAAGAAACAAACATGCCTTGTCTAGCTTCATGAAACGCTTGCGCAGTCTGTCAACTTCATCTCGATCAACTGTAATCTGTCAGGGCTGAAACCTTCAAAAACTGGGAGCTTGTGAGGGACGCAGCTTCGAGTATGAAGATACATACAGTTTGACCCTGAGGCAATATTATCTAATATGGCAGAGTTAGCGTTTCCCATGGTTGTGGTGACGATAATTGTAGCGTTCAGGTTGTTCTTGGGTATCGTGGGGTTCCTTTTCACGGTCTAAGGTCCCTCCACCTCACTTCCGCTATCGCTAGCCCTAGTTAGATCTACTGATTAGATCGGCAAAATTGATTATCCGTGCCGCGAAGCTTCATCATCAACACTTCCAGCAAGCAACGTCCGAGGCTATCTACCATCGCGCAGAACACTATTCACAATGGCCGGGTCAAATGCCCCAATAGAGATTGCATCGGCAATTCAGTCAGCTTCAGTAAACCGCCATCCCTCCCTGGAACATGATCTCAATCCCTCAACCGCAGCAAGTCAGAAACAACCGGTTACAATTGCCTCCTCTCCCGCCGAATCCGATGTCGCCGAAGATGAGATCCCTCTTTCTGTCCTTCGTCCTATACCCAGGCGGACAACGATGCCGCCGTTACCAGATCTACGATTTGAGCAGAGTTACCTAAAGAGCATTGAAGGAGCCAAAAGCTGGAAAGGCGTACTATGGATCACATTCAGGGATCAGGTATATTCCTTTCAGCTCCTCCAATTTTCTATCAAACGCGCCGAGACTTCCCGAATTCCTCGGATTTGACACTATGTCTTGCAAACACTAACCAGCCGCCTTTTCCTCTAGGTTCTACTTGCTCTAACGCAAGGTGCCATTTGGACCCTTCTACTTTCCGGGTGGCGGCACTGGAACCGCTCCTCGCAATTCAGTGGCCAAAGTGTCGGTGCACGTATTCGGAGATGGTGGTGGGGTGTCAACAATTGGGCTGTGCCGGAAGATAAAGCGTTAAACAATCCAAAGTTAGCCAAAGACGTGCAGGATGTGAGTAAGGGCTTTATGAGGGTCTGATGGCCTTTCACTGTGTATAGGTTTATTTCATTGAAACTTACTGACGCCAGCTTTCTAGTACTATAAGGGAGAGTTTTCGACAGCTGCGCAGGACTAAGAGATCCGTCCAGGACAGCATGTATAAATAACATGCATTTTTGGCGTTTAGGGGTTATTAGAGCACGTGGAACTTTCGGTTTTTTTAATTCCATCATATACGAATTAACAGACAGTTAGCACCTGTTCGTTAACATGAATGGGGTTATATGTAATTATGTATAGTCTAAATCCGGTACGAAGGAACATGGCGTAACTCTCCTATTAAGGACTGTTTCAAATTTACTAGAGAAAACAACACCCTTCGGGACAGATGCGACAATGCTAAAACTTGACAAACCCAGCTAGCGTTGAGCTTTCCATACTCATTAAAACGGGACAACTTTTCTTAGCTTTTCAACAGCTCCCCTTGCTTTAAATTGTGCCCCCACTTTACATATTACTAAACTCTCCAATATAAAGATCAACGAGTCCGGAAACCATATCCGACGGGTCTGCACTCCGCAACAAATCTTGTCGGTTTTGGCGGTCCCAGAGATCTCCCTTTCACTAGGTATCCTCTCCCACCACTATCTCCTCACCATGGTCTAGCCTGTAATAGTCCGCCTACTCTTCTAATATTTCTCCGAGCCCTAATAAAAGTACTCGATTAAGCCTCGGAAGATTTTCTACTGCATGGTTGAGATGTGGGGAACCCTGGTCCCATCTGTAACCACGCCAGGTTTTAGACAGCCCTAGCTTCCAATACCGCCGAAATGGATCCCTCCCAGCCCACTCCCCCATCATTGTTTCCCCGGTATTTCTATTTTATTCATACAGGGTAGCTCTTTTGGATCTGGTGATCAGACATTACGCAGCACCTGGTGTTGTTTTGATTATATTTCTCCGAGTAAGATGATGAAATTCCGTCCTTTGGGCACCGCCTTTTTTTCTCCACTATAAGATTTCCTGTGTTATCATAAATGCATCCACCTATACATCGCTCTATCCCGTTCTCTTTAGTGCTAATAGTCCCTTACCAACACTCACCATGAAGTTTCCAACTTTTCTTATTCTTGCCAACACGGCATCTCTGGCACTTGCAACACCGACAGCCACGATCCAAAAGCGTGCAGATATTTGCGGTCAGTGGGATAGCGAAATAACCGGCTCTTATACTCTCTATCAGGTATGTCCGAACTAAGCTTACCGAGATGTACCGTACCCGGCCTAACTAATGCCATTACACAGGACCTTTGGGGTGAATCCGCCGCGACTTCAGGATCCCAATGCTCAGGTATTGACGGCCTGAGCGGGACGACTTTAAGCTGGCACACAGACTGGACATGGGCTGGCGGGTAAATGCTTCCCTTCATCCTTGATGCCAGCCTAAAACTAACAGTTCCATTCAGCTCCTCCTCGGTAAAATCATTCGCCAATGTTGTCGTATCAATGACGCCCACTAAGCTCTCCGGCCTCACCTCCCTCATCACCGCCTGGAAATACACTTACACAGGCACCTCCCTCGTCGCCGACGTTGCCTACGACATGTTTCTCTCCAGCACATCCTCCGGCACTGCCGAGTACGAAATCATGATCTGGCTCGCGGCGCTCGGCGGCGCTGGCCCTATTTCCTCCACTGGCAGCACGATTGCTACGCCCACGATCGCCGGATATTCGTGGAAACTCTATTACGGGCTTAATGGTAGTATGAAGGTGTACAGCTTCGTGGCAAGTAGCCAGATCACCAGCTTCAGTGGGGACTTGATGGCGTTCTATACGTATTTAGAAAGCAGCCAGGGCCTAAGTTCGAGCCAGTATCTACAGAGTATTGGCGCGGGGACAGAACCATTTACAGGTTCAAGTGCAGTTCTGACTGTTAGTGCGTATAGCATTGTTGTTAAATAGGCGCTGCTGCTTGCGGACGGGCGACCGTAGTATTCAAAAAGTTGGTCATCTTTACTTACAATTAACTGTTGCAATGACAGGAGAATGGTGAGGCAGGGGAAGAAGCTCGTGAATGTATATAGTTGGAGAAATACCTCGATCCGGGGTAGAATTAAAAGGTTAAGAACGCCCTAAAGCTCCCAAACGTCCATGTTGTCCCTTCATCCATACCGTATGTGTGAGAAGCTCGAATGAAGATCATAATGCGTGTGTTAGTTTTTCTATTGATGGAGCCGGTTTGTATAATGCTATCTCTGCGCTTTGGCAACCCCACTTTAGCGGGCGTGAGGATGCACGCCACGCATCCACGATGAGAAACACATGAACCCCCAGAAGCCAGTTACGGTAGCAAATTCATCACTCAGTTAAAACAGTGACAAATACCAAAGCGGCCGTAAACAGCCTAGAAAAACTGAGTGCCAAAATATTAAGATTACGCGTTGAATATCTAAGTTTCGACTTCTCGGCTTAAACTTCATGTGCCTCAACCTTCAAGGCCCGATACCTCACATAGAAAGTTACAGGGTTGAGCTAGAGACAAACACGAAAGCATCGAAAATGTGAAACGATTGAGCCAAGCGCCATAACAGTTATATATCCTGTACAGCAGAAAAGTAGGCATCGTAACCTGGAAAAGACGTGAAGAAATTAAAGTAACAGGAGGCATCACAGAGAGCTGAAAGGTGTAGAAGACATCGTCCTATACAAACTGACAGAAATAAAGAATTGTTGACTGCTCAAACACACAAGCGCCTCTATGAAGTTCATTAGTGAGCCCTTCTTTGGCTAAAGGCACCGTTTATAGCAGCTTTTGTCGTACATGTAGAGCACGTTTCGCTACCGAGTTATGACATCCTAATCTTTATGCCAGATTATCATTTCGAGAATCTTTCCAAAGTCTAAGTCTGTCCGGACAAGTCAGCCAGTCACTAAGGAGAGTCTTACTATCTGGAGACATCCTTAATATCGGAATAGTATTGCTCCTGTGGTGGAGAACCTCTTCTCTCGCCGTAATTCATCGGACGGTACAAACTAGCAGGAATATTCACGTCTCTGCCTTCATCTGCCGCCTTGTTCAGCGAACTGTATCTGATCGTTTGTACTTCGGCACCCCTAGTCACAGCCGTACTATGATGTTGAGCTTCGTACACGGCTCTCTGACACAACTTCCAAAACTTCTGGTAAGATAGGGTGCCTGGCTGCCAGGAGTCCTTCAGTTCTATCTTCCCGTTTTTAACCAAGTCTGAGAGCAGGTTCTCTAGGCTTTTTTGCTCGAATCTATCGCTGGCCCAGTGAAACCAGATGAATTGAGAGTCCTCGGGAGCTAGGAATGCAATGAGACCCGAATCGTTCGAGAAGATACGATCTGCAAATACGAGAGTACCGGCGCCGTCGGGTATGGCGCTTTTGTGTACGTGGATTTTGACAGTGGTATAGTCGAGGTTTTTAAAGTCGCAAGCCTTCTGGAGCGATGCACGTAGAGCTGTAAATGTAGATAGCTGGCTTCGCGATGTATAGGTTTCGATTTCGCAAAGGTAGTTGTCGTACGACTTAAGATTGTAGTACGCCGGGGTTGTGGGCAGGCGCGAGTTAGCACTGTAAGTGGACGTCAATGGGCTAATCGGTGCAAGTGTACGTTGCTGATCCCGGTTCGTATCATTGTTGGCTGTAGAGCCTGGCGTCGATGCGCGTTCTGAGATTCTCCATTGCACGTTTTCAGACGAAGCACGTTGCTGACGCTGAAACTGCAAAGAGGAGCGCAATTCAGAAGATTGACGCAGATCGCCGACATGAGACAAACTCGGTGGTTGCAAGCTATGAATGCGATCACCAGGGGGTAAGATGTTGTTGCTGAATCGAGATGACAGGCCTTGGGCAGGGCTTTTCCTTGAGTCGTAGCCCAGCGGGGGCTGATTTGGAGAAGGTGCCATGGATATGTAATCGCATTCGAGTTTAAAGCGCTGAGGAGGATAATTCGTCGGGCTACTAGCCGTTTCCTTCTTCTAGCGAGTTCATAGGACTTCTGCCACGCGTTCATCTACTGTTTTGTGCCCTCATTGTCGATGGATGAATTTCTTACTTAAGAAAGATGCAGATAATTGGGACGGCAACTTTGTTTTAAAACTCACCAGCCGCCTGTGGTGAAGAGTCGTGTAGCTAGAGGGGTAACTTGTGCCGGTTGAGGGTGAATGAGATTGGCTTGTCTTAACCACTGTGAAGATTTGCAAATTCCTAAAACACTGCAACCCCATAATCCTTAAGATCACGTCCGCAACACGAGTGATCGGCGCCATCAAGTGCTTGGAATAAGTCTTATGCATCTTATGAACGAAGCTGACAACTGGCTCTAGGTGTATCACACATAAACAGAACGGAAGACACGCGCTAGCTTCCTGGAGGCTTAGCGAAGGAGCATTGACTTAAAGTCGTTCATATGACTGCGGCCAGGAAAAATTCCAAGCAACCCTGCATATGGGATATTCTTATCGCGTCATCTTGGAAGTCTATCAATAATCCTATTGATAGGCTTGTTTCCGAAATGGCCGTCAGCTTTTATTCGCTGTATCCGTAAAGAGGGTCTTCGTTGCTGATTGGATGAGCAGCTCCGCCGTGGATCGAATTCGGGTAAGAGGGCACGTGCGAACCATTTCCGGTGATCATGAACGAGGACAAAGCACTCTGATCATCCTATACTAAATCATTCTCTTTAGCAGCTTTCGCAAAAAGGCGATGAGCAGAGTACGAATATACTTTGGTAGAGGTTGGGGCATCGCCAGAATAACAAATGCGATACGTTTGAGGGTATTTCCAAGAGATGCTTTGGAAACTATATAGGAAAGATATTACCTTGAGCTGGAAAGTGAATGATACTGGAAGCTTCCATCGTGTTTACTTTTAGTCAAGGCTTTGTAGCGGCTATCCTACTCATAACGAACCTCCGCATTAACATGGTATATCGAAAGAGACGCATTTGTCCATACAGTACCTGACGACAAACCTTTGAAACGCCCGCGCTACCAGCGCCCAGAGCGGACGGACGCATACGTATCTCTAATGGTTCCGCCGTGGCTATCGTAAGCCTACCGTCGAATTCGGTTGGCTGATCACCCAAAAGATATGTTCCTGCAGTAGCCGTTTCCTTCGAGGCAGGGGCCTGCATTCTCCATCAGAAAAGACGGGTCCGAGAGCAATGCATAATGTAGAAGGCTTCCAAATGCCATGAGAAGTAGGCGAACAGAACACCGTGCTGCAGAGGGAAGTCTAAAGAGTTGTCTACGGCTGCCGTCCGTGCGGCGTTGGCGTACAGTGTGGCTTGCTCCTGTCCCACTTACCAAGACAGCCTTAGCTGCATCCGCTACCAGGGCCATTCAGCACGTTGTGACGTCGAGTAGGTCGACTTGGTTGGACGAATACAATGTGCATGTCAACTCCATTGCGTGATAGCCACCATCTCGTCCCGTTCAGCGTGTCTGTTGCGACAGCTAGTTGGGCCAACCCCACTATTACGCTGCCTTATCTTCGCCGAAACCTGATCGTGGGGTGTACCAGCTGCCGGGCACAGCGACTGCAGCATTCAACAAACTGCATTTAACAGCTGCGCCTCCGCTTTCTGTGGCCCTTAGCCCTCAACACCCTGCTACAGCTGATCTCCTTGCATCTCCGCCTGAACGCCGGCTTACAGGGTTGAATTTTCTCGGTGCGCTACAGAAACTTCGGCAGTGCTTTTGCGGGGACTCAGCTTGGAATATACTTGACCCAGCGCTTTCAGTTCTTCTCTGTCCATCACACATAAGATCTTAGAAAACAGATCTCAACATACTTCGTTACGGACTACGCAATATGTCTACCAAACCCATTTTCGTTGCGACTCACCCGCGGGCATGCTCGACGGCCTTCGAAAGGGTACGACTACACCTCCGTGATTTAGCTTAGTGCCGAGCTCATCGCTCTCCAGGTTTTCATGACACGCCGGGACACGCTTCAATGCGTTCACGAGCCGTTCGGCGACGCATTTTACTTCGGTCCAGAAAGACTAAGTGAACGATACGAAAAGGACGAGAAAGAGAGAATAGAGAGCGGTTTTTCTGAGAGCACTTTCAAGACCATTTTCGATAGGATCGAGAGAGAGAATGCTGAGGTTGGACTCTCTTGCCCTTCTACCATTGATTTCTTCAGTTGCGTGCTGTTCTACTATCCCCGTTACTTTTTTCATTTCTTACCTACAGTCACGTGGAATACTATCACTGCTTCGTTCTTTATTCCTGTTCCATTGCCTGCGTTTATCACGTGCGAATTCGTGATCTCGACTATCACAATCACGCTATAGCGTTACTGCATCTCTCTGCACAATACAGGGATCCAGCAACTCAATTCGCTATTAGAAAAGCCATATTACCGCCTCTTATGCCAGCGCCTACGAAGAAAGTGTTGCCCTCATGGCCCTCAACGCCCCATTCTTTCCTTTTTCTCACTCCTTTCTTCTCCCCAGCCTTTCCACACGCAAGCTCTCACATCTACTTACCCACCCATAGGGCAAGCGACTTTTCATCAAGGACATAACGCACTACCTCGTCCCACCAAACGGCCAGCCGGCCTCTATCGCGCCCTCGCTCGTCTCCTACAAGCGCGGCGTCGGCACCGACACCACCCTCCTCCCAAATGGCCCAAAGTCGACCAAATCCGGCCCACCGTACCCATACGACACAGCCGCGGAGCCAGGCAACCCGACCGTCGTGCCATCAGCCCTGCTCACCCAGTTCCACTTCACGTTTTTGATCCGACATCCACGCGCCAGCATCCCGTCCTACTTCCGATGCACGGTGCCGCCGCTGGACGCCGTGACCGGCTTCTACAACTTCATGCCATCTGAAGCCGGCTACGACGAAGTCCGTCGCGTGTTCGACTATCTGCGCTCGATCGGGCAGGTCGGGCCAAAAGTCGCGTCGCCGGCCGCGATCGATGACACGGCTAACGGCGGCAGCGCGACGGACGATGCCGCAGATGGAGGCGTCGAGATCTGCGTCGTCGATGCGGACGACTTGTTGGATAACCCGGCGGGTATTATCCAGGCATACTGCAAGAGCGTCGGGGTTGACTATTCGCCGGAGATGCTGAAGTGGGACAATGAGGAGGACCATCGGGTCGCGAAGGCGGCGTTTGAGAAGTGGAAGGGGTTTCATGAGGATGCGATTGATTCGACGGAGTTGAAGCCTAGGGCGCATGTGAGTATTCCTAGCTGTTTTAGAAATGTGGTTTTCAGTGTGCTAACCTGTGAACAGAAGAAAACCCCGAAGACGGACGAGCAGCTCTATGCGGAATGGACTGAGAAGTTTGGCGAGGAGGGTGCGAGAATTATTAAGGAGACGGTGGATGTGAACACTCCAGACTACGAGTATATGAAGAAGTTCGCTATTAAGGTCTAGAAGCTCCTTGGGAGTCAATTCACCCTAAGGGATAGCTATGACTTACTTGTGGCTAGGAAAAAGGTGAAGAACAAAAGTACACGATTCGATGAGGCAATGACTCTGGTTTAGATCCGGGGGAAGATTGTTTCATTCTGCGAGCGTATGGATGTTGATGCTTTTAACCGGCTTTAGGAGGCCACGAATGTAATCACCGGGGGCCCTTTTACCTTCGCATGTGATGTATGTGCCTAAGTATAAGCCGACAACCCACGAATACAAGAGAAGCCGTCTATATTACTATATACTACTATTAAGTGACTAGTGACTTTGGATAAGATAAGTAGGCAAACCACTCTCTGTATTCTGATTCAACTTCTATCCATAACTAAGCTTTGTATTTTTAAGTACATACGCCATGCACCAATGACCAATAATGTCTGCGCTTTCGAGGTCTGGCTGGGCCTTCTTCGCTAGAATCTGGTTTTATCTGCTCAGGCAACTGGCTCTGAGGCATCCCCTCACTTTCTGCTGGGATGGTCGAGCGCTCATCGCGGCTATTCCAGAAGTAGAGTCGTACCCGAGCCTATCCTTCATTTCCTATGATTTGTATCCAGTAAATATACTCAGAAGGACGTCGAGATGGCCCCAAGGCGGTAAGTCTAGCAGAGACGTATTACAGGCCCAAGGAAAAACACAGTTTTAGACCGGTATGTTATGCCCAGATCTGAACGACCTACGGGACATAGAAGGCGCAGATTTTGGTGGTCCTAACTGACGAAAGTACAAATACAGCCCACGAAGACATTTCGAGATATCAGAATATCCTCATCAAATATTATGTTACTTAGCGCATAGCCTAAGAAAACTACGGTTATACATGAAGCGAAAGTCGAACAGTGGGAAGTATGGTCCCAGGACGAGCAGCACGAGCAGGCACCTTGTATATTTTCAAAAGCTTTCTGAAATAGTGGCCAGTATAGATCATATCCACCAAGACTGAGTGATAACAGTTCAGATATAGCGACAAGTTTCTTCGGTATTTCCACTCTTAATTGGTTGAGTGGGTTTTAGAAGTGATGAAAGTTCAGGCAGTAAATCAACCATATTTTCAACCAGCACATCAGGCGTTGAATGGCGCGAAGAGCGAGGAGTATGATATACAGTAGCACAGACTGCTAACGATTCTGAAGTGTTGAGAGTTGACTTGGTCTATTAGGTCTCCAAAAAAGCTAGACACCACAACTTGATATTCAATTGTGTTGTTGAGCAAACCTGACATCTCACGTTGCTCGCGGCGCAACATGGCTGAGAGACTCCCTGGGGGTAACGCGAACACTCGGCCGACGCAGTATAGTTCGGAGTTCCGTCTAGGCAACTCCAACGAGAATTTTATATTCACCTGGGCTCGTTCTTGGCCGCTTAGGAAATTCTCCAAGATAACTTTACCGGCTGATTTTGCTTGGACGCGGAGGCCTAGAATAAGATCACAAAAAACTGCCACCCAGCAGCAACTAGAGCCTCCGATGATCTCGATGCTTTGGACATGGCCGCGTTAGATATCGCCGATTGCACACAAAATTTTAGCGAGGTCTTTTGGTGAGGGAATAGCATCTATTGGGGCGATTCTCTGAAAGATGTGACCATGCTCAACAGACCCGGCGTTGCGGGCCGATTGCTCAACTCTTCGGCTAAACAGACTGGTTGCGAATATTCCAGAACACATCTGGACGTATTTCTGCCACAGATTATATGAGGGTGAAAGCTCTGCTGGGCCATTCAGAATCCTGATGTTGGACGGAAAAGCAGAATGAGAACTCTGATTCAAAAGGTAGGCTCTACAGCCTCTATATATACACCTGGTGGAGGGTTGATCTAACCTCTAAGTTACGTAACGGTTGAAGACTTGAAATGAGCGATCAGGAGTTACCCCTGATCGACAGTAGTAAAATAGACTAGTAAGGAAATACGATCGAGCCTTGGCAACAGTTCAACACCTGACAATCTCGTAGATGACATTCGCCGAATACCCGATGCTGAAACCTTGAGCGAGCGAAGCCGCCAATGCAACACTAGATACACCTTCAGCAGTTTGTACAATAGTTCTCAGAACGTGACGGACGCCGAATCCAAACCAAAGGACTTTCCCGAAGCTTGAGAAAGATTTCAGGTCTAGCACTGCTTCTTTAAGTCGTTTCTCTCCATGCGCTCCAATAGGAAGCTTAGTACAAATAGCTTAGGCCATTGCAACGGTTAATAGTTCCACACCTTCAGCCGATAGACGTCCTAGGATCGCTAACGTTGCTGTGAATGAGTTTTGGGAAAGCGCTGTCTAGTCCATGGTGCCTTGCTGTGCAAAGCCGGCTGCAGATTGCGTGGTTAGAGTAAGATCCATTGTGTAGTATTGTATAGACTTATTTGCCGATTACTAGATGACGCCTTAGTTCATAGATATAAAATGGAGAAAAGTAGTAAAAGGAGGCTTGGTAGCTCGAATCTGAACGCGAGCGGGGTTCAAAACGTTCAGTTCAGCCTCGAGTGTGGAGGAGCCTACACTAAACTCGTAAGTCACGCGGTGAAACTTTAGTGGACGAGGAGATATGTGCCTCCGCCTTACTGCGAGCGCGACTAAGATTCAGCATCACGTGCTGCTCGATTTAACAACAAATGCAACTAGTCGACAAGTCAAGTGGATTAGCGAAGTGACACTAATTTTCCGAAGTAGTAATATAGGCTTATCTCTTCCTAGCTATCCAAAACGACGGCCTATATACACTCAATAACATGCTCTTTGGATTCTGAATATACCCGGTCTCAATTGTTCGCACCTCGTGTTTCTCCACCACAAACCCAAAATGCTCCACCAACTTCACCACCTCCTCATCTGTCAGCTCCACCGCCCCAGGCTCTCCAATCCCCGCGTCTTTTTCCTGCGCCTTACCCGGTGCCTCATCATGATTGTCCGACCCTCTAGGCCTGTCTGCATGGTGCCATAGTAACGGACCAATATTAATCCATATCCCGCCCTTTACGAGACAATTCCTAACCGCCTCAACATACCTAATCACGTTCGGCGCTGTATCGATAAAAAATACCGTTGCAACCGCCCGAAATTTCTTCTTTGTCTCCTTGCTCCCATACAGCACGCAAAAATCCGCCGCCGTCATGCTCATGCGCTCAAATGCATGCACTCTCGCACCTTTCGACGCCTCCTCCAGCGCCTCGGCCGGATGCACATCCGGAACTTTGCACGTGGCGAACTGATCCGCGCGGGAGTGGTTGTTCGAGCCGTTTAGCGCAAAGGGCGCGAGCGTGTACTCCCCCACCGCCCGCGTGTGGTTCAGCACGAGCGAGCTGGCAATCAACGCGTGGTAGGACAGCTCGTTCCCTTCGACCGCGAAGCCGGCGGCGCAGAGCTCGAACACGAGCCGGCCGAGCCCCGCGCCGGGGACGAGGACTTTGACTTTGCTTCGGTTGGCCGCAGGAAACTCGGCTGCGAGGGCGGAGAGGACGGGAGAGAGGACGGCCGCGCGCTCGGAGGCGCCTTCGGCGCTCCAGTCGCGGTAGAATTGGTTGATACAGCTGCGGGCTTTATCGAGGTCGGTGGGGGCTGCTTTGATACCGAGTTTGTCGATGACGGTAGAGTATATTTGGAGCTGGTCGTCGTTCTTGGTGGCATGCAGGGTCGAGAGAATGGCGGGGTCGAGCATTGGGGTTACAAATGAGCGGAAACCGACCTTAAAGATGGCTTCGGCGAGATCGGCGTTCTGGTCTATAAGGTCGTCGAGCTGAGAGAGGGAATCAAGGACGGAGAAGGGAGGCGAGGCCAGTAAGTTCCAGTGTTCTGATGGGAGTGAATAGAACGCCTGACGGCGGGTATGAGTAGCATTGTAGTGGGCTGCACGACGGTACGACCTGGATAGTAGTAAGCTTTGGAATCACATGTAAATTTTATCAGGATCAGTCTCGGTTCTGTAGTTGATTAAATGCCATTATAGGCATGATTAAAAGGGTTGAGAAACGGTGGGGCCAGGTAATTTCGTACAGCAAAAATAAATCAACGCCTACCGAAAGGAATCCAAGACAGAAAGGAGGTGCTTCTGTTCTTCGGGATCTGCAAGAGGGTCATAGTCTCCATGCCATTCACCACCTTCAGCCATTGTCGATACAAGGGCACCTCACTTGATAGATAACAATATAGTGTTTTATGAAGAGAAAAGATAGCCCTAGCGTGGGTTATCAAGCCCTCTAAGCCGTGGGTTTTTCCAAGCTTGTTTGTTACGGCCTCTTGCCTAGTTTGCCTACAAACGTAGCAGACAAGGGGAGGAGGTACTTCCACGGTCATCCAGCTATCTAATCTAGCGGAGAATATGGTCCTTCACGCCCCAGGGACATTCACAGCTTTTTTGTGGATGGAGACGTAAGGTGGGAAACCAAAGTCAGCCCTTGAAGTTGTTCGTCACGCGCCACCGCCACATGCAAATCAGCCAAACTCAAACCTTAACTCCACAGTCAACACCAAACTTCTATCCCGAACTGATTGCTAATACGAACTTCACCAAGCCTCCCTGCTTCGATCTCTAACCATGGCTGAAACTTTTCCAGACATCTCTTCCTTGTCTCTCACGAATTCTAAACCCCTCGAATTCTCCTTCTCACTTCCCCATTCCCCTCAAACCAACATCCACCTCCACCTAACCAACCACCGCGCCTCTCTACTCATCTTCCTTACCACTGCCTCTACCGACGCCGCGACGACCGCCGCATCCCTCGGTAGTTTTGTTTATGCCATGCCGAACGTAGGTTCTTCCTCTTGTCGCCTTTCCTAAAAGCGAGCCTTTAATTAACCCTCGCAGCGCACCTCCCCTTCGGCGGTCCCTCTCAGCACGCCACTATATACGCACTCCTCAACGCTCGATTTTGCGACACGTTTAGCAAAGGCGCTAGCACGGCGAGTTTGGAAGCCGGTGTATGTGGGGAATTCAATAAGCTTTGCTAATACGGGGATGGGCGGAGCGGTTGAGGAGGAGATGGAGGGCTTTAGGCGGTGCGTTGAGGTGATTGTTAAAATCTTAGAAAGGGAGAATGGGGAGGAATGAGAGCTGCGTGGAACAAAAGTCATGACAATGAGCGGGATAATCCCGTCCAGCAGGGATTGTGCGCTGATGCCTGGGTATAGATTGGGTCTGCTGTCGACAGCATCCGATTCAATGAAATATGCCGAATATTCTACTGAAGGCCCCCAGGAGAATTATGGGTTAGGCAGTCTCATAAAATGGAAATCAGGAAGGAGAAACCAACAGAGAGCAAAGCATCCGGCATGAATCGGAGACAGTTGCAAATCACGTAGCACGAAAAGGGGCATGACATATCTCAAAAGGTCAGAATATCTCATCGCTCAGCGGCCTACGAATACATTTTCCTCATTAAAGATCGGGAGCCAATCAACCCGCTTCGCTAGCTGTTCTGGGAATTCCACTGCAGCAGCGTAGGTCCAGCCTACCAGCCTATTGCATTTGATTCAAACGTTCACTAGCGCTATCCTTAGCCTCCTGAGAGACTCTGGGGTTGTTGATCGTGGCTTTAAGGCCTCCAATACTGTTAATAGATATTTAGTAAGAAGAACACGTAACATTAGAATAACAACCTACACATTGCCTGGGCTCTTGTCCTCAGTGGAGCTCCCGGAGTCGATATTGCCACCGTTGAATTCCTGGTCAAGAACTTCGCGGGAGTGTTGCTTAGCTTCCTCTGAGGTGTCTACAAGGTTTAGTAGAGAGACGCGCAAAAGACAGCAGCTAGCATACTTGGATTGTTGAGGTTGGCCTTATGACCGCCGATGATATTTCCTGGGTTGGCCATTTTGTTTGATTGATTGGTTGATGGGTGACTTTGAAGGCTTTGGAATAGAATGATGGGTGTTTTGGTTAGGTTGATGAGGAAAAGCAATTCGATACTAGGATTGTTTATATGTTCCTTCCAGGCACTCCCTACAATGACGAAAACGTGTTTATCATCAAGGTCGCCGGCAGCAGACGCATCATCCGACAAGAGTGGGCAACACGAACAGTCGACCATACGTCAATCAGATTCCCTGAATTGTGTCATCGAAACCAGATATGAGTTGTTAAATCTGACTATACCGTGGATATCGAAGCTTCAAACATTTCTAAGCCTAAAAAGCGCCAACACCCCACCAAAAATCAAAATTACTAACCCTGATGTAGTGAGTGAAAGAGTCATGATGTGAGGGTATCCAGTCGGAAATGTGTTAACTGTTTCGCGTCGAGTCATGGACCGCATTGGCAATGGCTAGTGTAATACGTGAGAGTGGAGAAGATTATCTAGGACAGCATTCGCATGCATGTAGATGGAATGAAGCAAAGACAGATGATGAAATATGGGAGAAATGAGGCGGTGGAGTGAAACTGACGTGAACAAGTCAGGTCCAGATCTGTGCAAGATCTTGTTCCTAACAGATCGTCGTGCGCTCACGAGCCACATACTGTATCGTGTGCAATCAGGTTCTCAGTCCAGTACGTTGATTTGAAGGCATTGTCCAATGTCGATGGCGGGGGAACTCGGGAGGTAGGGTCTTGATGTCAGTTTACTGCGGATTGAGCAAGATTACGAGAAAGGGAGTCGACGCGTCAGCGGCGCTAATTAGCAAATCATTTGGACTTCCACATTACCTTCTTGTGCACCCCTCTTTCTCTCCCTCTAAATAGAAATCCATTGACTCGGGCATCATCACATCACCGCTCGCATAACGCGACGTTCCAGCCAAACAATTCCTATCATTCCCTGATCATCGTCATTTCCCGAAAGTCTGTTGTTAGAACTACAATAGCCACTTACCTTACGTCTCACTCTACTTTCAATGTATAGGATCGTCATATCGTTAGATTTGGGGTTGGTGATATTGCATCTCTAGCACATGGAACGACGTTACATTATCCGAATCCACAGTCCTAGACCAGAACCATTATTCAGCATTTGCAAAGTGTCTAACAGTGGTTTTAACTTGTGAACATAAGTATACGGAAGATACTGACTTATGTACAAGAGATAGTAGGGGTAAGACACAACGGGCGTATGAAGCTAGAATCACCAGCTAACAGAGGCATAACGTGATCCTATCCGCGCGATTAGGCAACGAATACATGATACCTCCTAGTTGAAGTGCACAACTTACTCTGTGATAGTGACAGGCGAACCGGAGGTCCATGAATATCCGGTATTTATTAGCAAATTTTATATATGAAGTTGGCATTCAATACCAAACGAACCCACTAAACAGATCTAAAAGTAGCCGTTTAAGCTTCTAAGGCGTGTATAAAGAAAATCTCTTACAACAGCAACCTTAAACTAATATATCCATGCAATTTCTACGCGTTCCACTTCGAATATGTCACTATCGTTCATTCTTTAACGACCACATATAGTGTATGTTATATCTCGTATAATGTATAACGTATGAACGATTTTCTTTCAGTTGGGCCCTGTCAAACTCGCGTCAGGGTCACATTGAGAGTATCTAGGCTCTATATATAGGGGGGGACCCCCACCCCTAATCTACACCGCCATATTGAAGATCCCACTGATTCAGTGCATACCGCCAAGTTGACAGGCCCAGTTCGATGAAGCAACTACCTCCTCACCC
The DNA here is from genome assembly GCA_001692915.1 of Glonium stellatum. Taxonomy (NCBI): domain Eukaryota; kingdom Fungi; phylum Ascomycota; class Dothideomycetes; order Gloniales; family Gloniaceae; genus Glonium; species Glonium stellatum. The sequence goes on from KV749921.1 coordinate 19,414, forward strand.
ACTGCCCCCGGGCCATAGGCGAGCTATGGGCCGGTAGTTACCCATAGTTAATCAAATCTTAAAAATTTCAAGGGTTATTCCAACACCATAGATAACTATAAGATTATTCCGAAATAAGACTGGTGCACAATTAATTGTTGAGAGGAAGAT
>KV749922.1:0-24111 GCA_001692915.1 Glonium stellatum
TTAATTTACTACCTTACTATCTATTTTAACATCTAGCTTATCTACTTAAGTTAATTATAAATATATATACTCTACTATAGGTCTAAAAATAATTTTATTCAATATTTTATTTATTTAATCTATTTAGATTTTATTTATCTATCTATTTACTTACTAGTTTTATTGCTTTTTTAAGTCTTAATAGTATCCACCTTTTTAAATTCTCTAAGAACTCTTTAGTACATAAATCAAATTAGACATAGCTACTAAAAAGGTCTTTATTACTAAACTAATATCAATACAATTATTATGCGCTAAGATCATAAAGGCCTCCTAGAGGTCTTGACAGGAACATTAGAACCCTAGAGGCTCTAGTTGTCCTGATTGTCCTGATTGCCCTAATAGGCTCCTCATTAGAAGCTGAGCATGAGAATTCCCTGGAGCTCTTGACAGTCCTAACAGGAACCTACCAACACTACCTGGAGGTACCTCAAGTTTACTAATATACATAATAATTTTGCTAATTTGTAACAGAGTTGCAATAGCATTATTACAATAGTGTTGCAGATCTTGAAAATAGTCTTATAACTATATTACAGCCTTTACAATACTAAGATAGTGATATATAAGCAGCCCTATTAACACTAGTGTTATATAGGTTGGCATTATATAGGCTTAATATGGTACCCAAATCTATAGTACCTATTTCCAATAATTGAAAGGCTGGTTCTTTAATCTTTTAGGCTTTTCTAAGACAGCACACTTGGATTTGAGCATTTTCTCAATAGAATACCAATAATTATATGTATCATTGTCTCCCATAGGGTTTCCTACAGCATTCAAATACTTTTCAGATATTCCTAGGGCCTTTGAGATACCGCTCCTCCACCCAGACTTCTATAATTTTTCGGTCATCCACCTTTACCTCCTCTCGAAAAGTCTCGTTCATCTGCTCGAGATCGTCAATTTTAGCCCTAATTCTCTGCAACTCCCTTGTGCGCTTCAGAATATCGTCCAGGCGCTTTGAGTGCTTGTCAGTTTTGAGATCCAAGACAAGTCGCCCAGCCTCTCGGTTCGCTTCGTCTAGAACGGTGTAGATGTCAAATTGCTCGGTAGTGACTAGGTCATTCTCTGCAGGCGAATCTTCAAACAGATCATCCACATCATCCAGCTTGGACGCCCTGACAGTTGTTTTCTGCTTAATGTCATATACTTGTTTGTGTAGCCACCCTGCTTTGAAAGTAGGAACGATACCGTCGCTGGCGTTGCGTAAGAAGCGGTCGACGACGATCCTGAAGTTTCCTACAGCACACGAGGCATTGTATTCCACCATACCCGTTGGGTGGCTGGTAAAGATCCACTGCCGAGTGGGAGGCCCAATAGATATTCCATCACGCTCCTTGAGAGCTTCCTCTCCTGCAGCAATGTTTGCGTCTTCCAATGTAGTATAAGAGAGGCTGCCGCAGACAGCGTATAGGACATCTTCTTCATTCTCGTTGTGCGCCCAGGTCTTCCTCTTTACCTGGTACTCCCAATAGCAGCAATCATCTGATATGACAGAGGAATTCTCTTGCTCATCCTCAGAGTCAAGCTCTGCTTCGGAATCCGTATCCTTTCCCCCCCGCATAAACTCTAAGCATTCTTCTAATACTTTCATATTATACGTCTTCCCCCCGGTAATAGGTCGTGCTAGTGTTGTTTCTTGAGGTATTGCCTCTGGGTTAGGGACTGAAACGGATAAAGAAGCTGGCCTTGAGATTGGTGCGGGAACTCTCTCCTGTATCATACGTGCGCTACTGGCGCAGGTAGGCTGGTCAATGGCTACAGCATTCTTCCTCGGCTTAACCTGTTGCTTTTCACTTACGGCGCCATCACTTCCATCCAAATCGGAATCCTCGCTATAATCTACTAGGACCTTGCGGATACCTTTTGTTTGCGATGGGTTGTTCACTAATTCACGGAGTTGAGGAGCGTTCTCTGCTTCGCTTAGGAATTTTGGAAATCCAGGAGGCTCAGGAGATGATGTAGGTGAAGACATCGCCACCTCACCGAGAATATATTTTGCTTTCCTATATCTCTTCCGCAGACCACTCTCCGTCAGCGTTTTGCCCATTCTCTTGTTCCATAGCTCTTCGACTTCTTGCCATTTCATAGAACGATCCCGCCACTCGACTATCAATCTGTCCTCCTCTGATATTTTAGCTAGAGTCTCGTCAGTTGGTACGGATGGTCGAGCTGTTGCTTCCATTGTCATTTCTTGTGTAGTTCTACCGGCTGTAGATATTGAAGGAATTTCTACGTTTGCCTCTGGTAGAGCTGGATCCACGTTTTTCATGGGGGTAAACTCTTGAGTTGTAATACTCTGGGGTTCCGTTTCTTTTATGCTGGTTTCCGATAAAGATTCCGGCTTGTTACGGACTTCGTGTATTGAGGCCACGACTGGCTTGGCTGGGTTGTTCTTCAGTGGCTTGCAACCCCGACCGTGGATACTAGCAATCTCAGACTTTCGAATTAGGCCATCTCTTGATACAGAACGATCAGAAAATTTCCTAGCTTTTGAATTTTTCGGTGGCACCCTACTCTTTGTAGGAGATGCCCCTAAAGGATTAGCGGGTGTGAGGGTAATAGTAATTGGCTTCCCAGGCTTAGTTGCCGTCTCGGAATTCGTATTTAGACGCCGTTGGGCGTTTCTACGATGCATATCACGAATCTGCTGAGATGCATGTTTCGTCCTCTTAGGGATGTCAATGCTAACCTGTTTCTTCTCCCCAGAATATAGTTCAGCCTTTTCTTGATTCTTTTGTTCTTCGGAGTCTCGTTTCTGGACGACCTGTTGCTGCCCTGACTCCAGATCCCTAAGGCGCTGTTCGCTAGGCTGTGCTTGTTCCAGGGCATCAGTAATTTCCCCCATTCGAAGTCTACCTCTGAATCGAACGATTCGCCCTTCGATACCCGTTCGGCCTTTTGACTCTTTTGCAGTTTGTGCGAAGTCTTCTCGAAATTCTCCGTGTTTAGGGACACCTTGGTGGTCTTCTGCATCTGATACCGTCGATGGATGTCGAGCTTGAGTCTGGGCGAGAGAGCCTACATTGTCACGTTCCATCCGTATTGTCTCCGTAGAAATACTATTAACATTCTCCAGCATGTTGTTAACCGATATCGGTGGATCGGGAGTCTTTCTCTTGGCACTGGCCATGGTATCAGATTCGAATCTCTTTCTGGAGGGCCCGCATGTATTTTTTAATCCTTCATACAAAGTTTGAGATGCCTTGAGAAGTGATGGTGATTCTTTATCATGTATTTGATGAATATCACAGGAACCATCAGCAAGAGTTTGCTGTCCATCCCGAATCGATTTCTGTGTCTCCTTTTCAAAATTTCCGGACAGCTTTGATGGTATACTAGCTCTTTCCTGGGACATCCACTTATTCCCCTGCTTATCTTGAGTGGATTGGTTGTGCTGAAGAGCCCCCTGTAAATACTCTTGTCCAATGTTTCTTGTCGCGATTTTCTGTTGTTTATGAGTCTGACCCGTGAACTTCGGCTCATTGAAGCCAGACCGTATCAACGTCAAGTTTTCACCATGGGCGGAACTGAAAGATATAGTGGAGTTAGAGATCCTCCTGGTATTTCGCTCGAAGCTCGTAATATACTTCGATGGGTTTTGCTTCGGCTTACCCTTCTCCACATCTTCGGAGGTTTTCATCGGATCTGGGACATGTGCACACTGTCTGCCCGAATTACTGGCGTTAGAGCAATCATCAAGGTTAGTAATACTGGATGAAGGGTCAAGTTGTACTACTGCTTCGGCTATCGTGCCGTTTCGAAGATCTTTCTCTGCAGAGGGCCTGAATGGATCCTCACTGATTGCCCTAGGGCTTGTCGTGCTCCGCTGGAAAACGATTGTTCTCGATTCTGCACGGTTTTTCGCTTGTGCTCTTTCCTTGACAGCCTTCATTTTCCGATTCATGAGTTGCAAGTTGATAGTCTTGGTTTTAAACGCGTTCTTAGCATCGTTGCATTTACGCTGTGATCCCTCATAATTGGTTAACTGTGAATGGATTGCATAATACGAGTCGGAATCAACCAATGAGTCCAATTCTGATGGATTATGCACTGGGGCTGGACCTTCAAGAGTCCCCGGGGCCACATTGGAGACAAAAGCCCCACCCGGAACTATTGCATTAGGTATTAAGGGGGAGCGAGGATTCTTCGCCTCTGATGGCAGTCTATCATCAACAGGGCTAGACTTCGGCAGATCTACTTCGGTTGACACGTGAGGAATGGAGAGGCGCTTACGTGGAATAGACTTATTGCTCCTTATATAAGCCCCACTCAGGATTTGGATATTGTTGTGGACCGAGGATTCTTCCTCTTGTGTTTGCTGTGATGGGTTTTTCGTATCTTTTAATGATGTCACATAGCAGTTACCTCTCTGTAGTCGAGCCTGGCACCTTAATGCCCTGCTTGTAGCTGCACCACTCTGGTCAAGCAGGCCTGTGTTGAACTTCTCGGTAGCGATGGATGAATCCTGCTCGCCGTGTCCGACGGTCTGTGTGGCGGGTTGAATAGGCTGGTGACCGGGGAATTTATATGCGGCTGTATAGTATTCCTCGTCATCTGTACTTTCTTCTGCTATAAAAGGGCCCATCTTCTTTAGGATAGATCGCGGGGCTTTCGCATCCCTGGATTGGATTGGTATTCGGACTACATTCGGTTTTCCTCTCTCAACTTTCCTGTTGACGATGTTGACTCGACGATATTGAGGCCCCTCTGGGGTCTGTAATGTGACAGACGGGTACCTTCCGGTGGAAGAGGGCTGTGTTGGGTGGTCTGGGCTACATGTTTGTTTGCCTGGGCCCTGGTTGTGTCGGACAGGATGACTATTGAGCAGAGCCTTTTTATGCTCCACATCCGTGCTGCCGTAAGAATTATAACTTCCGCCGGTGTAATATTCCTCATTCGTGTCACTGAGGTATCCTGACCAATTTGGCGCCGCTGGGATTCCAAGTCCTCGAGTGGAGGGAGGCACTGAACATTGTTGCTGACCCCATTGAGAGTTCTCATCTACTATCCCAATCGCTCTTACCTTTCCACACCGGTCTACTATCCGCGAAGACCCTTGCGAAACTCGCACTGACCCATTCTCAGCACGAGGCCCTCTAATTTCCTCTTTTAGCTTCATCGCAATTTGATACTCCGTTCCCTCACTAGCATCTTGAGATAGGTCAATAACCTCTGGACAGAAGGCTGAAGTTTTGGAGTTGGCAGAATTTGCTCTAGCGTACGGTCGGTGGTGGTCGATACGAGCGTACTTGGAGGGATATGGGGATTGGGACGGACTTGTGAGAAACTTGCGCTTGAAGCTCTCAGCTTTGTGAACTGTTTGAGAGCTGGAAGGCATGACAATATGATGAAATCGATTTGGTGAGTTTCTGTCATAGACCACCCTGCGACCAAAATCGAATTGTTTATGTGAAGTGTCGATGCTCAAATCTCTCATCGATCGCTCATCGAATCCTTTAAAGTCGTTAATTATTTCTTCGTCACCGCTGCGGATTGCAATAGTCTGAGCTGATGGATGAGGTAGACTTGTGAGGGGGGGCAGCCTATAAACATGACTCTGGTGAGCATGGGGCTGCCTACGTGATTGTTCATCTGTTACTTTCTGTTCATGGGCCGATTTTGCGTACTCATTTATAGGTTTATGGAATACAGACTCAAACGGTCTCTGGGCCGTTGAGTTACCCGATTGATGACGGAGGGACGAAAATTGGTTTCCTAAATTAGTGTCCTTGAACTCCTTCACAAGTTAGTAATTATAATATGAGGGTAGAAGGTGCCAGACGCTTACTCCGCCCTTTTTCGTATTAGAGTGTAAATTTTGCGTAGCTAGATACGGTAGACGGCTTTGTAGAGCCCTGGCATATCTATTTGATTGAGGGGTGTTCGAAGGTGTCATAGATTGGTCAAGGGACTGTTTCACACGTGGAACCTGCATTGTCGAAATATCTCATAAAAATTCAAGGCTGAAGCACGGTAAGGTGTGAGAGAGTATCGTTTGGGTAGGTAATACCGATTTGCCTATTCGCAGACCGGCTACATTAAGGGAAGTGTGATCGGATTATCTGAGAAACTGTTAATAATATCGAGGACGAGTAATAGGGGTATTGTGATAAAGATGTGGATAATATGATCCTCAACGAAGTGACATGGAGATAGCATGGTGACTGGGATTTTCGAGAAAGACCGAAGTTAGCAAGCGGCTACGGTCTAGTGACAGAGGACGCCCCCGATGTGAATTTTCCACACCTTTACTTCTTCTCCTTGGCAAGTAAGATTACGAGAGTGTCTTTTTCAACTCTTCTTCAACTTTCTACCACTGAAATCTCACTTGAATCATGAAACCAGACCGATATGTGCCTCACACCTTGAAGCCTCTTATAAGCTCTTTGTAAGAAAAAGATTCTAGCCTTTCTATATAGTTGATCGAAGAAAATCAAGAACTCTACCGGGTAATTGAGTGAAGAAAATCGAGATGCTATTCTAATTAGGCATTTTGGCGATCTCCATATATGGTCAATATGGCTAAAGCTTTTCTAATATATGATATAATTGAAATACTAAGGGGAACGGACAAAGTGATGATTATATCGAGTGCCTTGACACTGGCTGATGGGCTGTCCTAGACAACATCGCTGCTGCTGAACGCTTTCTCTTGTAGTTAAAGGCTTAGCTCTACTAAGGAATGTCTCGAAGTCGCAATGATGGGACGTGGGATGTGGTGGGCTGCTCATCTTAGTTTTCGCGCCAGGACGCAACCGTGATAGTTTACTAGCTACAAGGGCCCAACGCCGCGCCACTTCGGGATTGTCTTATGTCAACAAACTGGTCTAGTGAAATCTCGGGTGTTCGGGTACTTGTTCTCGTGCGCATTTTCCTCAAACTACCAACAAGACCTTCTCCCTCATTTATTGACCGGATAACTGAGTCCTTGTTTGGGGGGTTTCTACCTAGTTCTGCTTCTGCTACTACCGGTGTCACAGGGACCTAGGAACTGTCAGAGAGTCTCGACATTTGTTAATTATCTGCAGCAGCCCCTAAATAACATCAAAACTCCTATACCGGTACAATTGAGGCAGATGAAATGCTCTCCTAGGGTCACGGTAGTATAACAATCCCTTCACTTCGTCTACTTTCAGCCACACTGAAGGTAGTTGGATGTGTAAATATCCTTGCTTCGAACTTGTGGCTCTAGAGAGGGTACCTAGGTAATTTTTCAGATCGGAGGTATAGGTACTGTACTGCTACTGATACTAGGGACACCTAAAGCGTTGACGTCGTGATGGCCTAGTTCAACACTGTTGGCTGGCTCTTCTCTGGTAGAGTCGTCTAGGCTAGAGCATATAACTGGACGTGATCTAACTAATTCTAGGAAGCTCTTTTATGTATACTTGTACAAGTTGCTGTCTGAAGTATGGGCATAAATGCTTCGGGAAGTGATTAGCTGATGTAGAGAAGTATCGTGGGTTGCAAGAGAATGTATGCCATGGTGGATGACGAAGGTTAATGGCAGGAATCTGCTCAGTTGGTTTCTCATATTGAACGAATGCAGTATCTATAATTATGTGGTTTTTTAGCGAAAGTGTGCAGTGTAAAAAAGAAGTCTGTTGCTGCCTTCCCATTCAATACAAGTGAATCGTTAGCAATGGAAGTTGCCAAAGCCACTAAAATGAGTGGATATAATTCACGGCCCCGTATTAAATGAATTGACGTCGCCTAGTAAACACTTGTCATCGGCATACAACTCCGGTTGCCCACTGCGCTCTTCTGATGGCACCATAATAACTTCATCTGAATAGAGTAATTGTGAACAAATATCCACTGCTGCTGTTGGGTTAATACTAGAATTTGGTTGGAATACCCATGTAACTGTTGATTCTTGCGCTAGAACAGGCTGAATTTCAGGTGTAGATTGTCCCACCTGAGGACCTACAATAGGTATCATAAATGCAAGGTTCTCCAGCACTCTATTACCAGACTGGCTGCTTCGAATGTCTTGCGTGTCTTGCGTTAATTGCGCCTGTGAATTTTGATGTTGTATCGAATCTGTGCCCGTAGTTGTTAGTCGAGAAACGCCGAGTTGCACTGTCATAGGATTGTACGCCGTTAGAAACACTTACTATAGGACCAGCTCGGAAGTCCGACTGTGTATTCGACCTGACGTAAATTCACGAGTACATTTGCGGGGGGGCATAAATGCCTTCGGACTGTATCACATACGAGATAAGCATCGTACTGCGGGTCCTGGAGCGTGCGTTCGAACGTGATATCTGTGACATCCCATATTGGACGCTTAAGTAACTTGATCGCAACTGCTATGTCCCCAGTGCTTTCAATGGCCTCTCGAGCATCTTTGATACAGAGTTGTAGACCTGGTTTGTATCTTGCTGGATTTCCTTGTGGATTTAGCGTCAAGAAACTTGCGCAGAATGTACTATAGTCTGCAATGCCTTGAATGGAGTAGAGGTATTCCATTTGCCAACTGTCATACATATGTTTATATGACGCCGCTAGCTGTTCCTCTGGGCAAGCTATTCCGACTGCTAGGCATTGTGGTGCAAACATGGTGCTTTCGGAGTCGGCCGAGTCGAGTTTCATGGTTCTCCATAGGTGATACATCACCCCGCTATGACACCTCAAAAAATAGCCTCTGCCACTAGGTCCAGAATCGTGCATGTATGCCATCTCCACTCTCTTATCACCTGGGTAGTAGAAAGGTAGGTTGGACTGAAATGGTTTTCGTATACTGGTTGAGCGCTTTGCATGGAGTAGAGAGATATCCATTAGAGAACTGAGATGAAAGGGGCCGTATAGGGCATAGATAACGCGCAATGTCCGAGCGTAACGCTGTTCTCAGTGTGTGAGCGTGCGGATGACAGAAAAGCCTTTGGCTCGAATATGCTGTGAAGAGTTACGGACGACTTATAACTCGTCTCTATAAATTCTGAGATTTGGTCAAGGAGTGGGGGGTGTAGTCTGATCAAAATGACTTAACCACTGAGAAGATATCTGGACTTGGTAGGTTACTGGTTGATGAAAGTGAAAGAAAAGAGGCATGGAAAACCCACTGAAGCTGGAGTGAAGCAATACTACGTCTTCTTATATTGGACAAAATTATGTTCTTTTGGGTGAGGCGAAGAAATGTTACCCTTTCTGAATGGTCGTCGGTTAACGCAGGTCATTCACATTTAGTGGCAATAATACACCGCATATCCACAGAGATGACTGCGTACCGTAGACCTGAATGACGTGCGAAGAACTATTGCAATATATGAGCTGTCTTTCGATACCCTTCTCTCGCACTGATGATTCCTGGTATACTAAACAAGATAGCCTCCCATGGCGACTTTCGCACTATCTCCATATACAGCAACTCCCTTCAGCATGCTTTCCAAAACCATTACTATCATTTCGGATGATATCACAATAGAGGGGACGCCACTTTCTGCATTGTCGCAAGATGAATCCAGAGTGGACTGAAAGTTCATTTCGCCCGCATTTGGAACTTTCCATGTGAACTGCCGCTTCCTGTTTACCTGCAAGTGCAACAAATACTGCCTATTACTGCTCGTGCGCCGTGAAATTTATAAAGGTAGCTTTGGGAAGCAGTGGTAGCTAACGAGGGTAACTGTGTTGATATTGCTGGGTAGATAGATCGGAAGCTGAGAGCATAGGAGCAGCGGTGCCAGGTCATTGTTTGATTACTGAAGAGTGATATAGAATGGTTATGATGTTAGGCTCTGAATCTGTCATTGCAGGGATCCATTTGAGGCACTCGTGAGAGTTTGGACGGTAGCGCGTAACTGGAATTTTCACCTGCCAGTTATTGAACATCCTCTTAGGCCTTACAGTCTTAGACCTTACAGTCGGAGCAAAGACAATGGATGCTTCGGAATTTGAGGCTAGGATGATCTGTAGTGGAGATTATGGATGGATCTCGTTTCCGGGGTTGCTCGTCTCGGAGGTACCTTAGCCTCCCTTGGTTACATACCTAGGCGTGGTAGGTAGGTAGGCGTCAAGTTGGCTTCGGCAAAACTACGGCTCATTTGGAGTTTAGCCCCTCACGTGCGCCTCTGAAATGAAAAATATTGATACTCGAACTCCAACTCCATAAATACACGACATCAATTGCTGTGCTTGAGGGGACTTCAAATTTGGTTTCTGGGGCTCTCACGAACCATTTATAATTACCATGTGGAGTACAAAGCCAAGATACTGATGGTTTAGCGTATATCCGTATACTTTAAGAACTTTAACAAGATTAAAAGATGTCTGTCCCCATAATCTCTCGAACTGTTCCTCTAGATGAGGGTTTTCTTCGAGCACTCGGCAAAAATGTTTCCAACCTTGTTCCAGGCGGTGATAGTTTTGCGACTATCAGTAATGAGAAAGTAAAGTAAGATCTACGAGCCCTGATGACCGGTTAACTACATAAGACGCACCATAGCAATCTGCAGTTGCTAATACCTGCTTATTAGAGAATTAGAAGGGCTCATTGACTACATTTTGGAAACGTCCGCGCTTGTGAATATCTCCGCTACGCATCGTGCTGCAGCGTGCAATTTGCTCTGCGCCATTATTGAACGTTGTCGGCTTTCTGCAAATGAGGGGTTTCGTGCTATCATCTGGGAAAATAATATGTGGGCAAGACTTTTTAACACCTTCCTCGAGCGTTCCGATAATTCAAAGGCGAAATCAATGAGACAGGTGTTAGTCGTCCTAACTGGGATGCTCTTAACAGACGCCCCGCCGCAGTCTTCCGGCCTACGAGACGATGCAGTATCTCGAGTTCTCGAAATGATTTGCAGATGCCAAAATCGCATGAAAGTAAAACCAGCCCTACAAGCATTAGCGCACTTCATAACGAAAGACCTTGTCTCCATCGACCAATTAGTTGACCTTCACCGGAATTATTCAGAGGATGGCGCTGATTCAGTGCAAGGGTTGAACACACACCAGCTTCTGTTACATCAATTCTTTGCTTGGGTATGGCATCACGATACCGCGCCCGCAGCTGGCCATCTCGTCACGAATTTTCTTGCAAAGTCCGTTCAGCAGCGGATATGCATGGAAGAGAAAACAAACTTACTTCCAATGTGGATAGAACCATTGGAAAGCAGCATCCGAAAATATCCGGAGTCTGTCGAAGAGTTCAAACATCATATCTTCCCCGAGGTTTTTCGCCTTGGCCTCGATGGCTATCTTCAGTTTTTGTATCATCTTCGACTTGATCGTCACCTAGGAATCAGGTCTACCTTTCACTCACCGAATTCAAGCTTGTTTACCGCCAATAGCCGCTTAGAAATAACGCTCCTATTCGCAGCCTTACAAGTAGGCAAAGAGTTAGGATTGGTTAAGGATGTCGGTTGGTCACTCTGCCTTACCTGATGTAAGACCGCCGCTGACAGACTAAGATTATAAGGACTATAAAACCATTGAAGTGCATGGAGGGGCTCTGAATGTCCCGGACATTCTATTTGGACGTCTTTTAGCCCACCCTTTGCCAGCTATAAGGCTTGCTGCCCTTTCTTTGCTCGTATCTTCGACCGCTGTCACAAGGCCAATTACTAATGGCACTTTCCAATGCCTAAGACGGCACCTTCCGCATCTCCATGCGGACATAGATGCGAACTTTCGTGGAGAACTATTAGGCCTTATGCAGCGTCTCTTCGACCGCCTAAGAGCATCGACTGCGACCCTGAGCAAAGCTCTTGGAAGCAACCGGCCTTCTCCAAAGCTGATTTGCAGCCAAGAGGTAATAACGGCCAGAGACAATCAAATGCCTTCAGGCGAAATCCATGGTATGCTACAGTGCCATAGAGAGTTCATATCATGGTACCTACAGTTTCTCTTCTTCGAACTTCGGCCGACATCGTCTTATCAACGGCATATATCGGCACTAAAGTCACTGAACTTCGTGCTGAAGTCTGGGTTAGATTCCAGCATTCCGCATCAGAACCTCTCCAAACAAGCGCAAGGTGATTTGAAATGGACACAACAATGGGAAGTATTCGGTTCTGGGCTTATTAGATTATTGCTTGACTTGCTGCTCGATCCATTTGAAGATGTAAGAAATGCAGCAGTTTTGAATCTGAAGGTGAATTTCGAAAGGCTCAGCACAGATCTAACAGCTGTAAACACTCGAGACCCTACTGCTGATATGTATTCGTCTTTGGCATCGAGATCTACAAAGTTTCAGTACGTTGAACTAGCAAGTATTGTTCAGTTTATAGGAAGGGCGGAGACAATCATGCTCCGAACAGGCCGAGCTGACCATGCTGATGGCGTAGCACGCGCTTATGAATATATCTTCTTACAGTGCGCTGTCTCATTAAAGTCAAACAGGGAGCCACAGCAGACGGTGGAGCACTGGTGGAGTACTAGACTTGGTGTCGTACTTCACCTTATAGAGCAATTGGAAGGAACAATAGCCATTGCGAGTGAAAATTTATCCTCTGCTGTCAACGGATATCCGGTGCATGGTATATTTGCTAGTTTTAGGTATGAATCTGGTACATCTTAATACCGCTTCGCTAATACTGGCCAGATATATCATTGATTTGCCTGGATTTTACCCCTTACTAAACACGTTTTCACAAGAGGAAATTCAGCTGTGGAGGAGCATACACCGGCGCATTTTCGCTTGTCTGGAGTCCATCTGGTCCTGCGTTAGGGAAGTGCTGTGTAATGATGCTCCGGAAGGCCACGTTCCAGAAGACTTAGAAGTTGAACTTGAGATAAACACTAAAGATATTTTAAGTTATTCCTGGAGGGCTCTCAAAGAAGCAAGGTTTGCAACCTATCATATTTCCTCTTATTTACTTACGAGAGTAGCGCTCTTTTACGGACCGTGATATCTAAAGCCCCAGCGTGTGCTCCATGGAGAGATTCGATTCTCGAGCTCTCGGACTTCGAGGTTTTAGGAAAGCTATGCTTTGTTCAGCTGGCGGAGCTTCGGCATCGTGGTGCATTCTCTACAGTTTCACAGACATTTGCGGCCTGTTGCGCTCGGTGCATTGGCGTAGATGATATTGCAATCCAAGAGCTGCCAAGATTTTGGTACCAAGTGAGCCTGAATACCTCCTTAGCTGTCTAGGAAGGCTAATTAAATAGGATACGCTTATGTGCATTCGCAACAAGGCTTCCATGATAACCCGCCGTTCAGCCGGTATACCGTCATTAATATCGGGAATCATGAGCGCTGAACCTGGTGGTCAACTTTTTGAAAAAGCTATGGAGGACCTTTTTCTCGAAGCATCCCCAGATGCTGAGAGTTCCAACATTCAGGACAGCCGCCTACCTCAAGTTCATGCATTGAACTGTCTCAAAGAAATCTTTACAACAACAAGACTAGGGCAATCTTCAGAGCCATACATTGGAAAAGGTCTCGATCTTGCTGCAAGCAAATTAAGATCGAAGAAGTAAGCTATCTAAAGCTGGATAAGGGGAGGTGGTAACCTGCTTATTTTTAACAGTTGGCCAATTCGGAACTGCGGCCTGATGCTTTTCAAAGCTTTACTTGATAGACTGCTCGGAAGCAGCGACACTCAAAAATGGAAGGAGCAGAAGCCTGCAAAATTTTCACGCCTTTCTTATGAGAATTACCCAAACCTCATTGAGATCATGGCCAGGCTTCTTGTCCCGAAGGACACTAGAGGCAGGCCGGTAGTGGAAACGCATACAAGTACGTCAACATCTGTAGTGCGCGCCACCGAGGGAGTTTTTCCTGCTTTGCAAATCCTTCAACAAGCTCCACCCCCAGAGGCGGATCGTGAAACAGTCCGTAGGTTAGTATTGGATCTAACGCGAAGCCCTCACTGGCATGTTCGCGACATGGCAGCGCGTACTTTCGCATCCGGACTTCGCCAAACGGAACACGTCAGTATGATACGAGGCTTAATATCTTCTCTCGATGAGAACCAGAACTCATTTCATGGCCTGCTTCTATGCATAAAATACTCCCTACAAATATATGCGAATTCGCAAGGCTCCACAAGTAAGCTTTAGCCTAGTTATCATTCGTTGCATACTAATTATTACAGGTGTATGTTGGATTATGGAAGATTTATTAGACATATCCAACGATATCTTCCAAAAAAGCACATGTCCTCTCGCAAAGGCCACTTATTTGGACCTCGTCAATTCAGTTCAGAAGGCGATAATACTGCGAAGCACTAGTTCGTCAAAACTGACGGAAATTTTCGATAGAATTGCTCGACAGCTCGACTTTGAGGTCCATACACAATACGAGGCCTTACACTATAGTAAGGACTCTAGCGTTACGGCACCATCAGCTCTGCTCCGAAGGTCAATGAGTAATTATCTGGCCATTCACCACATTCTTGTATGCGATGCCGGTCGCGCAGGGTGCGAAGCCCCAAGCAGTGAGATTGGTTCATTACAAAGCATATTGTACAAACTTGGGCAAGCCGATCCGGATAACTGCTGTACAGTTCTCGAGGAACTAGGGAAGATGCTTAATCATTCATCCTTTGAGGCGGTCGTTATCCGTAACTTAGAGATACTAACCGGTATATACCGGCTCTCGCTAACCACAAAGGACTTTCTGGTTAGATCAACTGCTCAGTCTGTCTTAGCCGATCTTATTGGTACAGATGAAGTACGATGTGCCTTTTTTGCACGAATAGATGGAGATTCCGCTGCCCAAACACTCAAGATTCTTCAAGCCCAGTGTCTCTACGGATCTCCCTCATCTATGGAAAGTGCCATACGCCTGCAAGGCTTTTTTCTGGATCACCAGCTCCAGTTACTTCAACTCTGGAATCAAAAGGCCCTTCACGATCAATATGAATATGTTCGTACACTACAAAAGTCGCTCCATGAGTCAAATGTATTTTATTTCCACCCCAATATATATCCTCGAGCTAACCGTTACTTGATAGTCTTTTTCAACTAGGCACGCTGCCATGCTCTCCATTTCTGGGATTCGCTATATTTGGATGAATGAAGAGCCTGCCTTAATTCCGCCTCCATTACTTAGTCTTAGTCTAGTTGTTTATGATGTCCTAAACGATGACGATGACGGGATTCGCGAACTCGCCGCCCAGACCGCTACTAGAGTCATCATGGGCAAACGATATCGGCGGGGTATGAGGGATGCAGTTCCCCTTCTTTCAAGCCAGCGGTTAGCTGAATACCTCGCACGCGTTTATTCGGATTCTTTAGAGCTGTGTGATCATGCCATGCGCCGTTTCATGGGATGCGAACACGGCGCTGCACTGTTTGAGACTTCCTTTCAGGAAACTTTGGCGCATGCGCGAAAGGAAGATATAGCATTATTCGTACAAGAGAAGCAAAATCTTTTCATTGACGGAACGAGGGAAGTCGTAATTTGGTCTCGTGTCTTAAAGCGTATCTCTTCGAAAGCCATCCACCGTACTCTTGTGGAGGATTTAACACGGTGGGTTATGGATGGGATTTCACTACTGGCTGCCACGGCAGAGGTGGAAGCAGATGGCCCGCTGGGCTGGACTAGCAAGGTGGAAGTATTTGCGCTAGGTATGCGGGTGATATATGGGGCGGAGGTGCTGCTGAATTGGGGAATGCGCTCAAGGAAAGTGGGTGTAAAGGGTTCAGAGATTAGAAGGAAATTAAGAGAGTTTGCGGATGTAGCAAAGAGTGGGATTCACGAGCTTTGGATTGATAGAGTCGAGGCAGTTTTGGCGCATTCAGTGCTTGAAAAACTGGCACTAGTAAAAGCCAAGATAGAGGCGGTCGTCAGTGAGGTTTAGAATGCTAGAGTTAAAGCGAAACCCTACCTCGACTCGTGACATAAACCTGGCGTAGGGCCCATAATGCCCTTGAGTATGACGTTATCTGATATGGTGAATCGATGAATATCCGGGTAAGCAGATAGATATTCCTTATGGTAACGGAACAGCCACCATTTTCACCTTCACGGCGCTTAAATTGGCGCGTTGAAAACTACTTCTCAAATACCAAACAGAACCCAACATAAATTTTCCAGTTAATTCTCATCTTTTATGCAGTCGGACTGAAGCTGCCGGCATTGAGCAATATGATATAGGGACTCAACCATACCGCGCAGCCAACTAAAACGCTTGTTCACTAGGTCTGATTCCTTGCCAAAACAACTTAGCTCAGTACTTCTGTAAAATATCTTCTTTTAAATCACTGCAGTAGCTTCGATCATCAAAAAGCTAACTAAAACTGCACTCAAACCTGGCAGTCCTCAGTCACCTACTCTACTACGGTACGAATTCTACGACGAGCGGAGACATCAAGAAAGTGTCCAATCGAAGACTAAAACTAAGAAGAGCAATCCAGTCAAAGTGACGTCGGCGTTTGGCTCTGTTTGATCACTCGCTTCGCATCTAAAGGGTTTATCACCTCTTTAGAGGACTAAGGCAAGGCTAAAGAGCGAGTAGGGATCTACAGAGTAGGGAAGCTAGGATGAAGCGCACAAGTGTCATTATTCTGATTCTTTCTCTTGTCGTCATCTTTGCTTGTCTGCTTGCATGGTGGATGATGGGGCGGTTAGCGGGAGAGGCGCAGGAAGTTCTTGATAGGCAGAGGGTATATGATGAAGCAATTTCTCGCGCTAGGGAGAATGAGGATGTTACCGCTGTAGTGGAGGAAGCCTAAAATAATGCGGCCATAGGCAGCGCTAGGCTAAAGAGGTTATTGTGTATGAATGAGATTTGGCGGGCCTGGAGATAAGCTGTAAAATGGCGGGTGGTTAATCAGGGCAGGGTGGGTTTCTGAAGGTTAGAAGGATATCGAGTAGGACGAAATATGGATATGGTAATGAAAGGAGCATGTGGAATATGAGAGGTGTTGGGAGGCGGAATGAGGACAGTTTGTTTTACGCAAACTAGAACTACAAACTATAAACTCGCATGCTGTACATAGGCGGAAAGAAGATAACAAGAACAAACTTTCGGGCCAGATGCCACATTTGGCCAAATTTTTGAAACAGCGCGCTATGTAACATTGGCCAATGTGGCGTAGGTACGCATGACCGATGCAACAAATAGTTAATTCCTATGATGGGAGTTTACACTACAGACATACTGCGTGTAGTAGGCTAACAAACAATGGCTCCGCCAATTAACACGTTTGTGGTAATCGGGAAGTGGTCTATGACCTTAGTTGTTTATGGGGAGAAAGTTAGACTTGGTTCTGTAGAACTACTAATAATATGGCCACAATCATGTTAGCATTCCTCAAGATTTTGCACTGCTGACCCTGATAGCTTCTTGGAAATGGGTATTAACGGGAGTAGCACTGTTGTAATTGTTTTTGTAGGAGTATTGGGAGTAGTTGTGATATGGACGGGAATATATTTCGTCCATAAGTGGATGGAGAGAGGTCAGCAAGTCGACACAATACCAGAGCATTACGGAAAAGGGGTGAGCCCTGGAAATGCACAGTATATTGCTCGTCCTCTTCAGGGCCGCTCTCACCGCACTCAATTACCTTACCCTAAACGCCCTCTTTTCGTCCATGAAGCCGGCATGCCTCCAGATAATCTACTCCAGCAACCTGGCGGCAGAATACCACCCCAACAAGACATAACTCTCGAACATGCCCACAAAAACTACATTAAAGAAGTGGCAGAATTACCGCAAGAGATATTTGGTCTAAGAAATGTGGGACAGGATCACCCCTATGACCAGAGTGACTCTGCCGGGTCATCCTTAAATAAAAATCGAATGCGCGGCCCGCAAAGCAATGGAGGCGGGGGATATAAACACGTTATATCGAAATGCCACAAAAATAATAGCCAAAGAGAACGGGACTCACTAGATCTCCCGAGCCCCGTTCTCGGAACTCTTCCTCGAGTAGGACGATCGACAAGGCAGTCATCCTCACGGCTCCGATGTTTTGAAGGGATCCAAGAAAATCCTGAGCGACAGTATAAGATGGATGAGATTAGTTCGCCTCGAAGGCAAGTAAAGATAAGAGGAGAAGGTTACGATAAGGACTGGCAACAGAGGTATGAATTTACTCAATGGAATCGGCGGAGGGAGAATTTGAGAGACATAGGTACTAGGCCATTGACAACGAGTAAAGCTCCTCCATGACCCAGGTGTGAACGTCTAAAGGGGCAGTTCCTTAACTGTTAGCGTTTCTTTCTAAGTGTGGAAGCTTGCTGACGTACCTTTTTTTGAGAACAGTGATCGAATTACCTAGAAAAATGCCTCCCAGGGATACTTCGAGGTATTTTGACGTACAGAGCAACCCGAGGCAACGATCGCAGTCTGTTTTCTTAGCGCCAGATCCATTTACTAAATCTCAGCTCTCTTTCCCTCATGCGCCAACCTCCAGGCACCGTGCACGAAGTCAATTACCGCAGAATCAGTCTTCTCCGCAAAATCGTCAGGCAGAAAATGTGCGATCGGAGTTCGTTGATGACTATATTTTGCCTAGGCCTAATAACGAGGAGCGAAAGACCTCATTTCAACCAGTAGTTCAAGGGGAAAGCTTGGGTTTGGGAATAGAGCCTTCCTTGCTAACTACTAGCCTGAAGCTGCCATTGACTCCATCAAGTAAAGGTATCCAGGGCGTAGCCTCCGAATCGCCTGTTGAATCTGATTTCCCTGACCCTATCCTTACTACGGTTAACTCCCAAGGGTTAGGGATTATTTATACTCCTAGGCCGCCGTCAACACTTATAGATGGCCTACAAATGAGCAACCATTCTGGAATATCCGGACGAAGCATTGATCTCTTTGAAGAACTTAATCGACACTTTGGTCAATCTGCGGATGTAGGGTATTGGGGGGCTGGTGATGATTTACGACCGAGGAGTGGTGTTCGGGAAATAGTAATGAGGACGCCATCGAGCCCGTCATCTTTGGGTGGCTACGAATGCTGTTGAGCAGGATGGTCGGGGAATGTGGCGTGGAATGGAATGATTGGCAAACTATGAAATCTATACGTGGAAAGTGAAACGATGAAAATTTGGCTCCCAATATTCCTGACTTGAGTATTCTCTAATCCGCGGATACATTTGGACCAAAAACTACGCAGCGTTTGATAGGCTTGGGGCACTCGGTGTTTGTCGTGTTGATGTTGAGGCATGATCAAGAAACGTCACTCGCCTCTTCTCTCACTCCAGCCTACTTGCGCTCCACCAAGTTATCTGACCTCCACCAAGGGCACCTTACAATTCATTCATGCACGACAATCGTTATTCAACAGCGCAGATACGACCCTTCCAATCCAGGTAACGGCACTACCTTTTTGACAGCATAACACTATGTGGGACGATGAAGACAACAACCCGTACGGTTCTTTTGCCCGCCATGATTCAAATAGCTCCGATGCGCCTCCCATGGGCTCACCCCCGGGCTGTAAGCCTATCCTATTCTTATACTTCGTTGGTGGTTTGAAGACCTAATTCTAATTTCATGCACAGTAGGCTTCCACCGGCCAACAACCCCACCGTCTACCAGCTCCTCGCCCCGCAACGAATCCCCCGAGTTCATTTCCCAGCCTCGAGATATGAGCGATGTCGACTACGATGAGGACCATACTGGAGGGGCTCGCGTTGAACCAAAAAAGGGTGGTTATGACAGCCGAATTGAGCAAATACTCTATGAGAATCCTGATCTCCCAATCCTCATTACTTACGCGGGAAAGAATCTTGAGAGCGGAGGAAGCTATATCGCATACACTATCAGGACAGGTGTAGGAATCCTAGATGATTCTCTAGACGGCTTTCACTGAGTTTACATTAGGATCTAGAAGTACGGCGGAGATATTCTGAATTTGCATCTCTCAGGTCGACACTGGTCAACCTCCACCCGACTTTAATTATTCCCCCTATACCCGAAAAGCACACAATGGCTGATTATGCGGCAAAGCCCACTAAGGCGAAGGAGGA
Source organism: Glonium stellatum (assembly GCA_001692915.1). Lineage (NCBI taxonomy): Eukaryota > Fungi > Ascomycota > Dothideomycetes > Gloniales > Gloniaceae > Glonium > Glonium stellatum. Next base: position 19,916 of record KV749922.1, read on the forward strand.
TGCTGGCATCATTGAGCTGAGAAAGCGGATGTTAGCGGTCTTTCTCAATCGATGCAGGAGAATGAAAGAGGTTCGAGAGGACGGAGTGTGGTGGAGATTCCTGGACCCGAATGCTAGCTGGGTTAGTTTATCCCTTATCATCGATGCTTTAAAGCGAAGCTAAGTGGAGTACATTAGAGTGAAGTGCTTCACTCTCATCCCGTGGCTTCTATACCAAAAAATGTCCTGAAAGCTCCGCCACTCGATACAGCGAATCCAACGGTCGCTCACAGTTACCTTCCAATCCCGTCATCTTCGGCGAAATTAAAGACAGCAAATGCTGCAGCTTCCATGACTGGAACACCTACTAATCCGCCGAGTTACGCCGCCCAGCCGTCTTCCGTTGCGCATACGAAACCAGGGCCACAGATATTCGGGCGCTTTCCTCCATCGCCTCAAAATTTATCTGAAGAAGAACTTGATCCGTACTTTGTCAATTTCGAGGCATCATCTCGAGAATTGGAGACCCTTCTCCAGGGAAGCATGGAGAAGGTCAACCGAAGGACACTTTCACACCTCACATCATGGGGAGAGGACATGGCTGAACTTGGCGCTCGGTACAATGCATTTTCGCTCTCAGAGCAGTCACATACAGTTGCGGCAGCTATTGAGAAGACGGGGCAGGCAGTGGACTCAACCTATATTGCGACAGCTGAACTATCGTCCTCACTCAGCGCAAGCTTCGCTGAGCCAATGCGGGAAAGTGCACAATTTGCGGGTGTGGTGCGGAGTGTACTCCGATATCGGGTTCTCAAGCGTGTCCAGGAGGAGATGACAAAGGACGAACTCGAGAAAAAAAGGAACCTCCTGGATTTGCTCGAAAGGAGTGAGATGGAAGCGCAACGGCTGGAACAGCATCTAAATGATGTCGGTGGGCATTCTGGTCCTGCGGGACCGAGGCGTTCCGTATCATCCGGTTCACAACGCAATAGCCAGGAAAAGCAAAGGCGAGAGGAGGACACAGCATCGATAGATTCAGACTTCCCTCCTACACATGGAGATGCACAACCTCCTTCAGCATCCCAGGGGATTCCAGCACCTTCAGATCCCACTTCATCACCTGGTAGTCATAAAAAGAGCCCAAGTGGAAATTTCGTGACAAGCAAGATTTTTGGGAGAATAAGTCACGCTTTCCAAGGCATGGCTGATGTAGACCCCGAGCGGACAAGGAGAGATCAGATAGGGAAGACGCGCGAAACCTTGGTGCAAGTGAGTACATGAAATATTCTCGTCGGTGTAATAGTAGGCTGACGTTAGCATAGCTGGAACAAGCCCTGGAGGTTGCTGAGAAAGATACCAAGGATGCGAGTATGGGCGTCATGAAAGACCTCAAGAGGTTTCAACAAGAGAAGGAAGAGGATTTAAAACGCTACATGGTACGTACTATATTCCAAAGCCCTAACTACTCTCTAACTATTTCTGACTACTTCAGATTGCTTTCGCAAGATGTCATATTGACTGGGCCAAGAGGAACCAAGCATCGTGGGAGGAAGCCAAAGTTGAGGTGCAAAATATTGAAGCAAGGCCACAACCTGAAATATGAGACTTTGGACTAGCCGCGCTGGTCGGGCCAGGCCTTTCCGAGGCTATCATCCAAAGTGTATCAAATAGACATAATTAATGTTCGATTGGAATGATCTATCTCGTGCCATGTTCGTAGAACAAAGCAAGTATTGCTTCTAGCAAAAGCCCTAGCATATTGTTGCGTGTGGATATGGTGTAAAGTTATGTGTTACTGAACTTGCCTCCAAAAATAGCGGTTCGTGACGCCGTTTCTTGCGGCTTTTCCACCTGAGCATAAGGCTATGTTTTGCTATTGTTCCCTGAACTGGCACCCCAAAGTGCCAGACCTTACATATCATTGATCCTTCCTAAGCACATCGCCGCCTTTATGCTGCCCTCTCCATATTTTCGACCTTCAGTTTTGGATGCTCAGTTCCACTTTTAGAAGCATGTCGTTGACTATGTATCAGCAGCAGCTCTGCTTTCCCCCTTCTCGACACATAAATAACCTATCTCTAATCCGCTTACTTAAGATTGATGAGTTTACAGAATACACTAGGGTCTTATTGTTTGCTTGGCTATTGTTGGGCATGCTGGCCAAGGTGTACAAATCTTCCCATCAATCGCCGCGCGACTTGGAGAAGGATCGGGCCCGAGGAAGAGGGCGCCAGGCCGGAGTTCCGCAGGCTGTGTCGAGCATATACGTTGGCCCTCACTTTTAGACGTTTTGGACGCAGTTTTCGACTACTCTTGCACTACCAGCAACTACTACCAAAAGGTGAGCGAGGATAGACAGCCCTGCCGTGGCAGCGTACTACGTGCATTGATTGATGAGATGGGGGACACGGAGTCGCGGCGCAGGACTGTTTTGCTAGTCTCCAGGATTGGAGTGCCAAGCCTGGTGGCTTGACAGGCAACAGGTTCGTCCGGCCCTGAACGTAATATGGACAAATTAACCATTGCGACGGCTTCCTCAGGCTCTTTGACCTTTCAAAGCCCTACTTCAGAGCCAAACTCAATATCCTTAAAATCTACATCATAACTAGCTAGCACCAAAGTCTTTAGAGCTGACGGAAACGCCCGCCAGCTGGACGTCACCGCTTACGCTACCGAAAAACGAGCTTGAGATCTTGGTCAAAGATGGTCTTGGATAACGACACTCGAGGGTGGATTATGACTGCAGTAAGCGGAACAGGTACGACACGTTAGGCATCTGTCTTCCAGAGCTGCTAATGACGCTTCGCAACAGCATGTGTCTTTGGAGGTGAGCAAACTGCATACTGCAATACTTCCCTTGGTATAGCACTCTAATAGGAAAAAAAAGCATCTATAATATGCGTAGATATTTTAATCCGCTTTCTGCCGGGTAAAAGGCATTTCAGAATTCAGGACAGCAACTTATTTTTATCTTCTTCGCTAAGTCTGAGTTTCGGTGTCATGGTAGGTTGCTTTTACTCAATTCATATATTGCTTCCTTGTTCACCACTGCTAGATCTTCTCCTCTTTGTACAGCATGCTGCCATCGTCAAAATCTTCCTTGCAGAGAGGAGGGTTCTCTTCTAAAGCTGCTGCTTGGACCTTAATCGGGTGTTTCTTGGCTGGGGTAGTCGGGATTCAAGTAGTTTCTCGTGTTTTGCATCACTACATTCCCCACTCGGTGGTCGATTGTGATCATTCACACGATGACGAAGATTCATTCCGGATGCCAGATGCAGAGTCTCATAAAAAAATTCACACAGGAAACGATTCAGCTGGACGGACGATGTCGCATCGGTGGAGGGGTAGTGGATCCTATTCTACACACCAGGAGATTGGTCAACCGGCACCCAATAATAGTCATCGGCAACTACCTAACAACACTAACTTGGAAGAAGTAGGAAGCTCTCCGTTGGCACGAAGACCCTCATTGCAGACGCAAATTTCGGCGAAAGTCTCCCAATTGGTATCCGGCCCAAAGGCTTTGTGCGATGAAAACGGGCAGTGTTTTGGCTATTCTGAGCCATGTGGCCAAGAATGTTTCAAGATAGTCCAAGCAAGAGGAGGATCTAGATTACATCCTAGCACATCACGGCCATCAGGTCTCAGAAGCGCGACGACATCTCATGTCGCCCCCTTGTCAGGCGAGCATCAACCACTCCTACATAACGTTGACGAAAACACACCCCTTACTCCGGTTCAGCCCGATCCTTCTAATATAAGCCACTGGCCCCACCAGGCCCATAGCGATGAAGTACTGACGACACTGAATGGGTCCCTAGACCCTGATTTCAATTCTGGCCTCCGTCGGACACAGAGCACAAGCTCCATTTCTATATACTCTGCGCATTCCCACCAGTCCCACGCTCACTCTACCTACCAACCACATGCCCATCATCACCATGTTCCGACGAATGCTTTCCTCTCAATAGGTCTACAAACCTCAATTGCCATCGCCCTCCATAAGCTTCCAGAAGGCTTCATAACCTACGCCACCAATCACGCCAACCCACGCCTCGGCTTCTCGGTTTTTCTCGCCCTGTTTATTCACAACATCACCGAAGGCTTCGCCATGGCTCTCCCTCTTTACCTTGCCATAAATAGCCGCTGGAAAGCCATGTTCTGGTCATCCCTTCTCGGGGGTGCATCACAGCCACTCGGCGCCGGAGTGGCGGCGC
>KV749922.1:24207-41080 GCA_001692915.1 Glonium stellatum
TTCCGGCTGGCGGGGCATGGGCATACTGCGCCAGGGGAGGGTGTTTATGGAGCAATGTTTGCAGTTACGGCCGGGATTATGGCGAGTGTCGCGCTCCAACTCTTTGGTGAGAGTTTGGATCTAACGCATAGTCGTAATTTATGTATGATATTTGCATTTGTAGGTATGGGCATATTGGGGGTTAGTTCAGCTTTGACTGCATAACGCGTACTGTAATTTTAAGATAGGGATATGTAGCGGGTAATGTATGCTATAGGTTGTATACTAGATTTTCATTTAAAAATTTCTATCTTGTGCTTGAAGGTTTTCTTATCGCTCTACTATTTGTTGTTAATTTATTCTCCTATCCCGCTCTTCATTTATCTATCTTCAGCGTCACTTATATTCACTCGAGGTCCTTTAGCAGATGTTTCATGATCGTACCAGAACTCTGATGCCCTTAGAACCACTTCTAGGCGCCGGATTGAAGTAGTCGTGTACACAATCGACATCCTTCATCGATGTCCCACTTAGCTCCAGATTGATGCCGTTTGCCCCAAAGAGCGCGCCGAGCGTAAGGAACAACTCAGCGTACGCTAGATTTATCCCGACGCACTGTCGCGTGCCGCGGCTAAATGGGACGAGGAAGTGCTTCATACGCGCTAAATCTTCAGGAGAGTCAGACAGCCACCGCTCTGGGCTAAAGGAGTATGGTTCTGGGAATATAGACCCGTTTTTGTGAATCAGCATTTGCGTCATACTAACAGGCACGCCTGGGTCGATTTTGTGATGATGGTAGTAGAGCGGCGTATCAGGGGATATACGTGCAAGGCGATGCGATATACCGTAGCTAAGGCGGAGGCCCTCGCTGATCACAGCCGTCAGATATGGTAGTTGCTCTAGTGCGCGCCAGGTTGCTTTTTGGGTACGAGTTACATTGGGGGGGTTGAGAGATTTGGTAAGGGCAGCGAGCTCGCAGCGCAATCGGCAAAGTTTGGCAGGATTAGAGAGGAGATGATATACTGTTACCGATAGCGTCCAGGCAGTGGTAACAGTGCCGGCTCCAATAAGAGTCAAGCCTTCATCCGTAAGACGCGTAACAGTAATTTCATTAGGCGGCAAGAGATGCGTGGTGCCTAAGTGGTCGATGAGCGTTCGGTGCTCCCTCTCGCTTGGGGAAGAGTCCACTTGCCCCTTCTGGGTGCTTTGATGTGCGGCACTTTGGATAGAGCGGATTTGATTCGCAATGGAGGCCTGGAGTGCGAAAAGCTCTCTTGTAAGAGGGTGTAGGAGGGATACTAGTCTCTGTGGGAGGATTGTTAGGATGGTGTAGAGCCAGCCGAATTGCTTCATAAGATGAGTGCTGCGACTTAGTTCCTAAATACGTAGGATATCAATGGACCGCTCGTGATATAGGGCAATCTAAAACAAACCATCATGAATTTATGCCATCTAGGGTTGAAATCCGGCATTTCTAAGAAACCATAGGAACTTCCAAAGGCAAAACTTCCAATACTATCTGCAGAAAGGGACGTAAAGGCGTCTACTAGATTTACCGGCTTTTCGGTATCCTTGAATTCCCTAAGCCTGGCGGTGAGCTTATCTATATTTTCTTGAAGAACGGACTCCAATCTTGTGATTGACCGCTTAGAAAAGAACGGATTAAGTGCAGACCGCCGTAGCCGGTGCAATTCATGACCAGCCGTGCCTACAGCGGCGAGTGTCGTTCCGAACATTTTCGCGGACCATTCCCATTTCACCGTACGTCTAGTGAGGCCAACGTAGATTTCATCGTAGAATTCAGGATCGTCGATGTGGAGCTCGTAGGGATTTATGCGAATAATGGGACCTGGTAATCACCAAATCGAGGCTTCGCGTGAGACAATGGAAAGTAGAGTTTTCTATGTGCACAAAACGAACCGTATTTTTTATGCATTTTCTCAATTTCCCAAGTATACCGTCCTCCTTGAATGACATCGTAGTAGAATTCGTACCAGAAGGTTAAAGCAGCCAGACGCGGACCAGGAAAACTAGAGATAGGGCACAGATAAAGGCGATAGACGGCGCCGGAGATCAGAAACAAGAAGATAGCCAGGAAAGCGACTGAAAGAATGAGATGCAACTCCATAACACCAACTGCTGTGCTACACCAACGTAGAAGAGATAGGAGAAACGGATTCTATAAAAAGGAGGAAAATACTCGCGTGGCGCCTACGACGGCTATTTTTGGCTGATATCATTGATAGTAATCGATGCCCGACATTCATGCATTGGATATATTGGTGACGTACTATAATCTACTCTAGCATGTGAAATTTGTTGGGCCTTCGCATTATTAAGAAGTCGGATAGATGGCCGTTTAGGCCAGGAATGGCATGTTTTGTGCGTATGGAAATGTTGTAAAAGGCAACCGGAATCCCTTTCTAGTGCGCGAAGCGAGTAATGCTGGAATGTACCGAGTGTGAACCCGAGGTAAACGGCCAGTGCTTCATTCTGTTTCAGCCCGGGAAGTGAAGGACAATACGCATATGCATTTCACAAATCCGTTCAAACATTTTATGAAAGCAAATTACTCTCCTAGCTCCGTCTTTTCGGTCTATATAAGTAGCTCTGTCGCTATGTGCTCCAAATCACCCATAGCTAATATTTTCTTGACCTCTATCCAAAATTTACTGCTATCTGTACATTGAGACAATTCCTGACGAGGTTAACTGCTTGTCAGAATCGACAGCAATATCGTATGCCCCACAAACTCCAGCGCTATGCGATCGGTCTTTATTTCATTCTTTTCTAAAAAGAAAAAGATATCCATTCTAAAACAATGCCTGGGAGGCGTAAGATTTAAAATTGTGTACAATCACAAAACAGTGTAAATGAGCTATGGCAATCACACTGGTGGAACCGGAATCGGTAAATTGATCCATTTTGATTCGCCTTCTTGCGGGTGTTCGTTGATGAGCAAAAGTTTTCTGCCTCCGCAGAAACCGCCTGGACCAACAGTTCGATTAATCTCCTGATATGAACCCTTCAACCCCTCCATAGTGATATTTCCAGAGAGTGCCGCTTTGGAGTCGTCATATTTCCAGATCTTTTCAGCAACTACGTCGCCGGGCTCCTCGGCCCTTCGAGGATTGAAGGACGGTAACCCGGCCACGTGATTTAGAATGTTATGGGCAAGGGAATATAACCTCTCTGGACGCCGGGTCAAGGCGAGCCAGCCCAGTGTCTTTGCGTCGTACGCTACCCGTATATATGGGTTCATGTAAATGCCACTATCGGCAGTGATATCACGACCACTCCGACGATACTGGAGGTCTGCGTGGATGAGACAGCATTCCGAAGAATCCCAAAATGTATCCTCTTCAAAGCGGAAACGAAGCGGCGAGGCCGTTAAAGAGGTTTTGCTGCGTCGGGCAAGCTCTGATTCTTGGAACCACTTGGCTTCGAATGCAGTCATACCACCCCAACAACTTCGAACCCGCACAGCATCTTTCTGATCTAGAACGTCCTTCCTACTAATCTTAGAGCCAGCATCCGTGAACCACGGAAAAAAGGGAATGCCCATGCTGTTGCCCTCGAGATCTCGCGTTGCAAATCTGTCGTAGAATTTGAATGGGTTAATGAAGTCCACAGCACAAGCTGCGCCATATTGTGTTCTTCCCGCTGAGTCCACGTTGGTAGAGAAGAGAAGTTGAGCTGCCTCCACAGGGTCAAATATAACATCGTTGACAAAGAGTAATTTGTCAAATACAACATCCATGTTTTCCAAAGGACGTAAAGCCCGATTCCTGACTTCAGCAAGGAAGGCTATGCGCTTGATCCGCTTCTCACCAGAAGGAAGTGTTACACGTGAGATACCGTCGAGAGACAGATGCTCTGCAGCGATAGAGGCGTTACCTAGGCTGTTAGATAGGTATTTTGTGGTATGGCGGGGATCTTACAATTTACCCTCCGCTCAAAGCGCTCCAGAGCAGCCTTTGACAACGTATCCGGATCGTTCTCGTAAACGCTCAAGTACACGTTCTCTGGTCCAAGTAGATCCACTAATTGCAGTATGGCTTCTCCCCATGCTCCTCCAGTGAGACTTCCACCTTCATCGTATATGCTAGCGGCGATAAAGACCTTCTCCTGGTGCAGGTTCGCTCGCCCAGGTATAGAGGTAAGGTAGGATCTGACGCGGAGCTCTTCGTAATGAGTTGGTCGGTGGGTATATGATGGTAGAAATGCAGCCACAAAAAGGACAAGGACAGCGATAAAGTATGGCAGCCCAATTATTATCCAATACAGCAAACACGCTACCCATTGGCGGCGCCTCCGTGGGCCAGGAATTCTACTGTACGTGATATTTCTTTTCGTGCCGCTTGCTCTGCGGCGCCTCCAGGAGCGGAGCCATATCAACAGACGTAGCAGTGAAGAGCCCTGTGCTGGATGGTCGTAGCTAGCGTCGTGGGAGTCGTGGAAAGAGTAGCCGGACTCGGAGGAAGATCGCGGGAGCAACTCGTAGTCCTGCTCCGAACGACTAAGTCTGGATGCCATCAAAGGCATTCCTGGAATGTAGATGCGCTACCTATCAGGTCTACATGAGAGTAGCCATTCCTAGCAGGTACCAGTGTAGGTGTTAAAAGGTGTTAGTGAGAGGAAAGCGTGGCTAGCGACAGTGAGGCAGTGCAGCATTGAGACTTGCAACAAAGAATAGTATAGTCAAATTACACATGGTCCACGGTTTGGCGTCTTGCAATAACTACGAAAGCCACAGCTCGCGCAACTCAGAGCCACTAGCAAGCCAGAGCGGACGAACAAAGAATAAGAGCCAATTCATCTCAGGGGTAGCCAGGGAGAACTTGACGTCCTGAGGACCCTGAAGGGGCAACGCCATCTTCTGTCGTTTCCAGTTAGCGTTAGTGTGCCTCGACCAAAACCAACCCGCAAGCGGCTCTTTCCGGTGCCGACATTACCCGCACCTCGCTGTGGGAGGCTTAGTAAGCAAATATCGTGACGCTCTCGTATCCTTCTACGCATTTTATTCGTTTTCACACTGATGGGCATCTTTAATCCCACCAATGCTCTCATGTACCTCACTATTCGTCAAAAACTGTCTCTTCGGAGACGTCAGATCAGATCGCCGCCATTTCCCTCAGGATGCCAGCCGCGGGCTCGGCGGGGAGATGAGGTAATAGAGAAATGAACACGTTAGCTATTTTATGTGCCTATTTGATGAGGTCACCTGTAACAGCCGCCACTATCCAAGGCAGGCATTTCTAATAGCCTCGATTTTGGCAAGCATGTTCTCTTTGTAGACGTGTTAAATTGTAGCATAAGCTTGCTCCAATAACGTGGCTATCGGATTGTGCTAAGAATTTGCCACTGCAAAGTGAATGGATTATTGCCCAAAGAAAATGTGCAAGTCGATTCTAAATTTTTTTTAGGGTTCTTAAGGCTACTGTTTGGATAGCTACTTGAAGAGATTGCAAGCAACTGTAGTGTAGCAGGTATAGGTCAATTACTACGCAGTGAAGGTTTCCTTCTCCCATCATTTATCTTTCAGATTCATAGGGACACAAGTCGATTTCACCTTAAGAGGGAAACAGCCCCATCTGGTCAGATAATTGTGTTTTCTGTCACTCCAACTTTCGCCTCCTCAAACAACCTCCAAACGGGACTCATAGCAACATTCGGCTTCACCTCATTATCCCCTCACCTAAGGAACTCGAACAAGCCCTAAGTGGTGAGGTCGACTCGCTTTTATTTCACAGCTAACTCAGTTATCCCAAGTTCTCACCTTTCTTGCTGTCGCAGAACGACGAGTTTAAATAGAAGGTAGTCACCACATAAGACAGCTGTGGCTGGTAGAAGCGACAAGACGCAGGCCGCGCTCGCGCCTAAATTGAGGCAAGGTAAGCTGGTTTCCTGCGCAACTGGGCTCGACTGACCTTCACTCATAGGTACAACAATGCAGGCGTCTAAATGGGCTCCTCTTTCAAGCCCATCGCAACAGCCCATGCAAAATCGTCTTCATTCTCCGACACTTTCCCCTTCTGCGAAGCCCATTCCCGCTGCCGTACCAGAACTGCCTACATCATCTACTGATGGAACAATGGCGCCTGTTTTCATGTTACATAACCGGCCCACATTACCAGTTCCTTTGTCACAGCCTACCAGTTCCGATAGGGCCAGCTCTGTCTACTCCCCTCAAGACGCCAGGAGTGACACACAGCAATTGTTCCCTCGAAATAAACCCTTCGCGAGGCATGCCAATTTCGCGTCACCAGCTCTATGTAAGTACGAGGCTGGTAATATGATATTTTCTGGCTCCAAGTTAGAAAAAAGGCCTTCTCGTGCCATAGCAACAGCTCCTAGCGTAGTGATAGTTCCGCCCACCCAAAAACGGGTCGGTCAAGTCCAACAGCCATATCCTACTGCGTTAAGCCTTTCTATGACATCAAATCTTTCGGTGAAAGATCCATATGGAGTAACATCAGGCACCTTAGCGAAAACTCCGGAGCGCGTTGCCTTGACCAGTTCTATAGAGAGCGCTTCTGTGGAACTTGCCTCAGGGCCCCTCAACCTCACAACACCTGTGGCTTCGATAAAGACATTGTTGGAAACTAACGAAGTATTAATGCCGCTTCGACCGTCAATGGGGCATGAATTGCCGCCTGCAGGATGTGCGACATCTACAGCTTCGAGACAAATGGCTATGGGGTTCATTGAGCTTGAGACATCCTCTGCAGATGATATTTCGAAATGCTCCCAAAAGAACAACGAAAGCCTCGGGGTCCAACAGTTCGCTGCATGGCCGAAACGTGAAAAGAGATTAAATCGTATGTGTGTTCCTTGATTGATAGATATTAGTGACTAATGTGGATTTTAGCTGCTCAATCACGTACTGTTATACTCCAGAATCTTTCTTCATCATCTACCATCAATATGATTCAATCTATGGTTTGGGGTGGAAAAGTCGAGCAAATCCGCTACGAGCCCGGGAAAACGACGGCACTTATAAAGTTTATGAGTGGGGATAGTTGTCGAAAGTTTCTCGATGCTACTGCTAATGGAATCAAAATACCGGGCCTGGATCGAGTGATCTTTGTTGACCGAGACCCCGGCCCGAACTCTTCCAACGACTTGCTTCGAGGCCTTATAGATGTTGGCGCAACAAGGTGCATTCGTGCTGTGAATGCTGACGAAGACTGGCCAGAAAACCATCTTCTCGCCATCGCCCGAGGGCAGAGTAAGGCTCGAGCTGTAGACAGAATCGTGCAAGGAAAGGATCGAAATGGCGTATGTGACGAGTGAGCTTTCTTGTCTATGTTCATTAGCTAACCCTAATTATCTAGCGTCATTACGCCGAATTTAGATTTGGCAGCGTCTACGATGCGCTCCTATTCAAAGTAGAGATACAAAACGATGAGGATTGGGAACATTGCAACATCTTTGATGCTCCAGACCCCTGTGAAATAAGTAATGGCGTCCACATCGATAAGCATTGAGGTAGCATCGTTTGCTAGTCTTAGAGTGTAGTTCTAGCATTCAGGGTGCCTTCTTGCTGCTTTTATGCAATGGAAGCGGATACGGATCTGTTTTGCTTTCCCTTTGCATGCTAAGCCCTGTTCTGGGGATGGGGGGCTTATGGGAACTAATCGGCCTACTACTCGAGATTAAAATGGGAGTTCTTGAGCCTGGCAACTTTCCTCCAACCTCTCTTCCGTGCCAGCCTCATTCATTCGAACGAGAATTCTAGGTAGTTAAGGCTTGGCCTCTGTATTATAGCTGTCCTACAATCTCTAGAGTTAATGCAAGAATAACGACTTTGTGAAAGCTACGTGCATCTCCTTTATATGTTAGTTTGGGTTCCTACCTCGCGCTATTCCCGGGATGCCAGGGAAAGGTTTCTAGGCCCGTTTAAGTTAACTGATAAGCCTCAACTACTCAATAACTGAACGTCGCAAGTCTGTCAATGAACGTCAGACGGTCCATCCCAAGACCTTCCTATCGCAGCTATCTTGCGCAAACCATTTAACACAATGCTGATATTCGTTATTTGTTGACCCCACCTTCAGCATGCTTCCGACCCGTGTCCTCTACAGTGCGACAACTAGAGCACCATTACTTCGGACCCCTCGGCTTGTTACGCGTTTACACTTATTCCCACAATCTAGAGACAGTGTTACGCGTAGAAACTACTATCGAGAGCGCCCGAGGTATCAGAGATTTCAACAAAAGTCTTCGTTTATCAACAAATGGGCCGGTCGGCCAACATTTTTTTATGAGGTGACTGGAGTTGGATGCTTAGTTGGAGGATTTTGTGTGTATAACCTTGAGGTTGTACCTGTAAGTGCCCTCGTCGCCTAATTGAATTGCCAAATTACTGATAATTTCGTGTGATTAGGTCTCCGGACGCCGCCGCTTCAATGTTGTGAGCCCGGAATTGGAAGAAGGCATAGCACAAGAGCAATACCAAGTCATAATGCGGGAATATCGAAATAAGATATTACCGGAATGAGATACGCGCACGCGTCTGGTTGGGAAGGTCCTTGATAGGCTCATACCTTCATCAGGACTAGAGAGTGAGAAATGGGAGGTTCATGTGATTGATGATCCATAGGGGAACGCTTTTGTCCTTCCCGGGTAGGTACAGTGCCATTCCCAGTACTCGCGAGACCCAGAGAGACAACTGTTTACAACAAACAGGGGAAAGGTATTTGTTTTCTCTGGCATACTACCGGTATGTGCGGGAGAAGATGGCCTAGCTGCGGCTCTCGGCCATGAGATTGCGCACGACTTAGCTCATCACGCCGCTGAACGAATGAGCAATTCGCTTTTGTTATTTTAACACAATTAGTATCGCTATTCTACGGTATCCCACCATCTTTAGGCATGACACTGACAGACATTGCATTTGCTCGTCCGGGGAGCAGGAAACAAGAGGTATGTGGTTCTCTCCGAGTGTGACTAGTTTCCCTGGGTGGAAGGGCGTAGAGGCATTCTTAGGTGTAATGGTAGTACACTCTGTGAACCTTGGCTGGTGACTCGTAGGCAGAAGCTGACTATATTGATCTGAGTACGGCTACTGTAGCCTTTCTGTGTTTATCTTGTAGCTGCGGTAGGAATATGGCAACGGATGGAGAGTGAGCGGGCTGAGCCTCCGCAATTTCTTTCCACCCACCCTTCTCACCATAATCGACAACAGAAAATACGCGAATGGTAAGAAGATGATCCCACCGCTGTCCTAAGTCTGTATGCTGACGCTTTAGCAGGCTCCCCGAAGCACGCGAGAAAAGAGAGCTATCTGATTGTCAAAGTATCTTGGGCTATAGTATGTTTAGCCTTTCGTAGAACAAGGATCTATAGTGTGCACTAATGGCCTTGGATCAGCGGATGACTTCAGAAGAGCTTTTGGACAGCTTCACTGGTAGATTGGAATACAGGTTGATACATCTTGCCCACACGTAGTACTTGATAAACCACCGGACTATAAGCCTTAATTTTTCGGCCCGTCATCGTTTGCTCTTGTTCCTAAGCACGTAGTCATGGAACCCAATGGTCAGGCTGTCAGATTTAACATGGAGTAGGCGAACCATGCCACAGTAGCTGGCGACAGCAACACTAGGGATATTTAATAATTGGATTCTACAAAGCTAACACCCGGATTCCCATACATCAATCTTTTAGAAAACACGCTCAATAGGGCGGGGGTTGCAAGTCCCCATTTCAGAGGCATAAATCTGCATTCGTTTGGTAATTGTAGCTGCTTTAGATAGTTGTACATATAGAAGCAGTTGAATTGAGAAAGGTGTGGAGGATATTTACATCACACCAATATCACATGTCTAATGCACTGCGCCCTCGGGCTTTACGGGGAGCTCTCGGCACACTTGTAGGGTCAAAGATTATAGCGCTTTATGGATGGTAGGGTCCACAGGTGGGACTACTGCAAGAGGGGACTCCTTTGTTGTGAGTTGATGTGACGATCAACGATTTCCTGTGACAAAGCGTAACGTTAACTAACGGCTTGCCGTTTTCTCCGCAACGACGCCTCGTTTTCTGGAATTGTGGACTAGGCTTAGGCGAAGTTCCCTAAAGCCTCTGCTTGTTCGACGAATGTCTAGTACATGTATTGATATCACGCAGCTAGCAAAGAACAAGCAAAGACATGACAAGGACAACCTAGGCTTCTCACGGTCAGTGCATCGCTCGAGCCGGACGAATTGAGGTGAAAAGCACCGTGCAATTTAAGAGTGCGGATGTGGAGCTGTGCCTAGGTTGCCGAGTGTGGAAACTAGGCGTGCAGTGGTCTTCTTTTGGCAAGAAAGGCGTTGTTCCTGGCCTAGCTGATCTTGTCAAATTAACACGCTGCATATACCCCAGCAACGTCACCACAGGCGCGGCTGGGGGGTCGTGGCTGGGAGTCGCGGCTGGGCGTCGCGGCTGGGCGTCGCGGCTGGGAGTTGCAGCTGTTTGTGTGTGACCCGCGCCGTCTTCCGGTGTCCACAGCGGAAGGAACCTTCGCCTGTCACCCGTTTCACCACCCCACTCTCATCCTTTGGTAGCCTGACGGTTGAGCTTTCCCAACCCAGAGTGACAGCTGATTGATCAACGGCCAACGGCTAGGGGAGGTTTCCTTTGCGATGCACAGACCCGGAGTTGGGTGCGCAAGGGCATCACTCGTTCCTGGCAATCGTGAGATTTCCACCGAACCCCCAAATTCCGGCATGGTGGACAGGGCTTCGGGGCAAACTCGTTGGTGTCGTTGGTGTCGTTGGTGTCGTTAGTGTCGTTGGTGTCAAGCCCCCGGTTGTTGCATATGGCTGGCTAGGAGTAGCGGAGTCTGCCTTTGCAATCACTTGCCATGCTGCATGCGGACCCGAGTGTTGGTCGGTGTCCGTGGAGATGCTCCATTCCAGGTCGGGCCACTTTCATCAACTCATCGTGACTTACTGCTGTCCTCCCGCTTTTGCCAAACGTCTCTATGGCCAAGACACAACGGGAAACCATGCTGTATCCAGTATTTCGTGACCTGCTGCCCGCATCTTTCCTCCTGCCTGCTGGTATTTCTTTTCCATCGAGCATCACGCCCAGCAGCCCGCAAAGGGCTCAAGCTTGAACCTCGTCAGGTTTCTTTTTCAACTCTAGCACTATCGAGATGCGAGATGCCGTTATCCTCACCTGAGAGCGCGTAACATTCTGGTTAGAGCAGCTGCATCTATGGTGGCAATGGTAAGGCTGTGATTCCGGACAGGTTTTACGACGTATGCAGCCCGAATGCGTGGGTCGGTATGTTTTGTATCTAGCTAAGTGTACTACACATCTAGCCATTTTCGTGATTTGATAAGCCTCAGCCCAGGCGTTGTTGTTGCAGTAACCTAGAAAAAGTCGATCCTTTGAGCTTACAGGAGGTCACTCCTGATATTGAGAAATCCTTTTTGTACCTCCGTAATCGGCCGAGGCAGCGCGGTCTAGTGATACGGACGACATGTCTCCGTTACTCCAGCCAGAGCGCCCTGTTGATACTAGGCATCGTGCAGCAAAGAGGAATTGGAGAAGGTTTCAGCGTTTGGGGCGGGTTTCGGATGCTGGTCCTTCGAGACGCGGCCGTCCCGCAGGTCTGGCCCGTGGCACAAAGCTCCATGCGCCTTCTTTAGAAAAATGAGCAATCTGACATCCCTCAACACCACTTCCGCGTATTCCAGATTGAGTGTATCTCATCCGGGGGTAGATGGTGTTTCTGTATTTCTATGCTCAGAGAACCAGGTGCCGGCGATGCCCTCTAACAGGCAGGTTGAGACCTAAAGGCCACTGAAGCCGTTATCGCCAATATCCGTTCATCACGCACGGTAGGTCTACAATGCTCCGCTGTGGCTTTTTGTTTATTGCCTTCCGCCATGACTAACTTAAGCGTAGCTCTATGTGCTCTTCGCTCTCCCTTGTCTCTTTCTATGCTTTTTTTTTCCCTTTTTTTTTTTTCTGCTCTTTATGCCTATCGCACGCTTCAGGCGCGGGACGGGATGCTAGGGCTGCAACCGCACTCAACGCTCGGGACACCCTTTGCCTTGGGACAGGAATCTGCTTACATCCGTAAGGAGGCAACACTTCCTTTCAAAGGCCTATCAAAGGTGGTGCGACTAGAATTTCTGTAGACTTACGGCCTCACGGAGTTGGTAAAGTACAGATCACACCTACCTTAATATAATTGTATGAGGCCGATTATGCAAAGCCGTTGTAGGGCTGTGCCTCGGGCCCTCCCGACCGGGGATCTCCATCCTCCATCTCGCTAGGGTGTCGTCGCTGGGACATCGTTGGCTCCCGAGACCTTCAAAAGTTGGCTCGGTGCCCTGCAAAGGCCCGGCGTGCATGCAGAAACACGCCCAGAGCGTGCTCACTCATGTTTGGAACTTGGCCTAGCCTCTTGTCACAAACACGATGTCCCTGTGCATAATCACAACATAACGCTCAATTGGTCTACGCTATCCCTTCCACCAAAAGAGAGCTCGACGATGAGGTAAAACAAATCGAAATTCAAGAATACATCAAATTCGCTTGTGGCCTTTGGTATCTTCCAAGACGCTCTAATGCACGTCGTAAATTTCCCGTCGCAAAAGGTCGACTGTGTGGTATCATCGTGCCTCCTTAACCAACACCAATAAACTCTCCAACAGATAAACAAAAAGAAAGGAAAAAAAAAAAATTCCAAGAATAGCAATCAGAAGACCCCCTTACCTAGTTTATTTTCCATATGCTACAGATATACAAGGATCATCACGGTCGTAAGCTACTCCAAGTTATGCCTATCCTTCAAGTCTCCTCCATGAGAGCCTGATCATCCCCTGCTTCGCGCCAGTCTCTAGAACGCTCAGATAGTCGTTTGATGCCTGTGATTCGCTCGGCCCATAGTGACTCTGATGGAGTCCGGAATGTGTAACCTCGCTGCGAACTAATTACACCAATGGCCTGTAGCACCGCTTTTCGGGAATCCCGTCCAAAAACGGCTGGGTGGTTAATCCATTCCAATGATGACTCCAGCTCCGCATCAAGTGCATGCATTGTTGTTGCGTCAATCCCAGCGGCGGGTGTAAAGGGATTCTCCGCATGTGGTGACGGAGTTCGCGGTCGTTCAGAGTTCTCTGTTATTGGCGACGCTTGACCGGCGCTGCTAGAGTTTTGGCCACTGCTCGCACGCGCATTACTCGGAGGTGGTAAGGGCGGCAGACCCCCTTTGCCTAGGCCTTTTAGAATACTTCGAGTCTCGCTTAGAAGGTGATGAGCGCGCTCATGTTGCCCACGAGAAACCAAAGTTAGTGCCCGAGTTAACATGTCAGATGTGAGAAGTTCCATCCGCCGTTGAACAACGGATGGGTGAGGCGGAATAGGAGGCGTAGAAGGACGGCCGTTTGAATGCTTTTTGGACATAGAAGGCAGCATCGTGATTGCTAGGAGGGATGGCCGAGGCAGATGGGAGATTGTTCCTTCCCGTAGTATATCTCCATATGTCAAGTCGGCTTGAATTAATGGCACTTCTTCCACACTGAGGCTCCGCTGATCATCTTGGTCTAAAGGCCCACCCAATGCTTCTAGGCCTGATAATATCGTCTCCCAAGGATCTTGAGGAAGTTGTTCTGGTGAAGCCGTATCGGGCGCTATGGCTAACTGGACTAGAATATCTACAAGTTGTCAGAAATGTTCAGTTACTAGATTGTGAATCAACGTACCTCTCTTATCTCCGAAGCGTAGGTCCCCAAGAGAGGCTTCAGCATCTCTCCCAGTTGCTCGTTTCGTGATCTGTAAAGCACCGCTGATCTTGACAAACTTGGCGGGAGAACCTTCGGGAAGCCTCAACTTGAGTTTCACGTTTTGATGTGAGGTTGTCTGCAGGGATCCAAGACATCCTGCTACGCACTCCCGAAGCATCATCCAATCCTTGACATATGTATATGATGCTTTTGTTCTTGTCGAGAGTTCGATCATCGTATCAGGTTTATGTGTTAATCCTAGACCAAAGGAATGTATTGCAACCCTGTGCAAGATTAGTCCCTCTACCAACTGATAAGATTACTAGCTTAAAACTTACTTAGCAGCCTCGGCTCTTGATACTACGAAATCAACGCTCTCGGCATCAGACGTGGACGAGTCGCTAATCAGTAATATGCTGGAGAGTGGATTAGTAGACTTGCGCTGCATTAACAAGTCCATCGCTACGTTTGCGCCTTCAACTACGTCAGCTCTAAGGCTTTTCTGTCCAACCGGGCGTATGGAGTCTAAAATCTTCTGCCAGCCGCTCCAGGCTTTACTAGTCATCCCAACCAAGGGAACGCCGCCTCCACTGGATCCGAAAGTGACAAGGCCCATCCTATCTCTCTCCCCAAGATTTGAAACGAGAAACCTAAGCGCATCTCGGAGTAGATTTATTTTAAGCCCTTGCATAGACGAAGATACTGGAATCACAACAACAATGTCGAGTGGAACATGGATGGGGGACGGGAGCCTTGGATCTGTCATTCCCGCACGAGAATTTGTGTATTCTGTCGGCGCCGTATTATTTGATCTGGCGGCTCCATATGACGAGTTTACGGACGAGACCCTTTTGTTTTTGGATATCCGGTAATCCTCTTCATCTGTCCCTGAGTTATCCTGGTCATAATCTTGCATTCCGCGCGGCGGTTCCGCGTTTATATCCATAAGGGCGCGTCTCCATAATTCAAGCTGGTTACGATTTTGGAATTGAAGATGAAAGGAGGGCAATTCGACAACAGAGAGACTTAGGGTCAATATCGCGTCGTCTATTCCGAACTGATGTCAATGATAATCAATGTAAAAGAATAGTGAACACAACTTACCCGGTGAATGCTCGACTTGCTTAAGATGCTTCTTAATCAAGATAGAACCTTTCAAAGTGCATTTACTTTTTTTGTTGACTGACTCGGTGCCGTCCCAATGCGGTACCTGTGCCACTTTCTTCTCTTTCACGCATATAAGCATCTCAGAAAAAAGATAACACTCCAGCTCCTGCCATGACTGGCGGTCCTTTCCAACCCGGACATGACCATGTAGACGAAGCTTACCGAACCTGCACAGGTTAGAAAATGAAAAGGAACGATTAACTAGAGTGCCGTACCTTGAGAAGTCGAGGCCGTGCCAGTTGTCTACACGGGAATGTAGGTCTTCGGTAATTTCGTCCAGTGCCTCAGGAGACTCGTACATTTGTTCGAAAGCTCTGCTGGGAGCTGGGGATTTCGACCTCCCATAATTCTCACTTGCGTGAACCGAAGGCACTGGGGGTACGCCTCGCATATCTTCTGGATCTGGTCTCCATTTCCCTTCTAATACTTCCACCGTCACCAGACAAGTCAGACTCTGCTGCTGGCGAGAACGATTGAGAGTCGGGAATTCGACACGCACGGTGACGGTAGGTGCTGGAATAGGATTCTTAAGTAGGCCTCGAGGACTGCTAAGGCTTGTTTCCATAGATTGCACATCATAATCGTGCCTTCGTCCTGTGGGGTTGTGGGTATCGGCGTAGTCTCCTGAGGATGCTACTCCGGTTGTGCCACTGTCATTTCTCATATGTTGGCGCGACATAGATCCCATCCTATCCGACCTTTCGCGGCTATGACTACTATCCCGCTGACGATTATCCCTAGGATCATGATGCTGCTGCTGCTGCTGCTGCTGCTGCTGTGATTGGGAGCGGCCTTGAGAATCGGAGCCATCACGAGATCGTGGATCTAGCACCGTCTGGGCATCCCACGGTGTTGGCGTATTCTGTGTGCTCCGGCCCGAGTCTCTAGGCTCGTTATGTTGTACGGATCGGACAAGCTTCTCTGTAAAAATTATTAGACGACAATTCACCAGCGGAGGAGTCAATCTATCTACTTACCAAGGTCCAATACATTACCTCCCCTGCTGGTATCCAGTCCCAATGGCGCATTGCAAGTTGGGCAGTTTTGCGACTCAAATTCACGGATATATTCATAAAAGCACGCTTCATGGGAGACATGACCGCATGATAGCTGTAGAATGCGTTCGCCACGAAGAGTGTGTTCCAGGGGTTCCTCGCACACGGCGCACTCGCTCCCAATAAATGTCCTTTCCCTCCGGGTCCGAGATCTTTCCAGGTCGAGCACACCAGCCATACCTCTACTCGAGCGCGGGATGGAGGGCGAATGGGTCGAACTGCTTCTTGACGAATGTGAGGCGGAGGGTTTTGCGTTGTCAGCTGAGAACTGGGAGGAGCGAGAACGAGGTCGGAAGCCTGGATAAGACAACATATGAGCCAGGTCAAAGCGTGGAACAAACGACGAACGGAGACGCAGTGGGAGCAATACTGTCGTGGACTAATGGTGTCCGGAACTCGACGCCCTTGGGCTTTCTGGTTGGCTTTTTCCTCGTCTTATTGCCCAAGAGGCCGAGTTCGTAGAGGTTCGATTCGATGTCGCTTGTATCTTTGTATTTTCGCGATGGGTGGCGGCCGGAAGAGGGTTGATTGAGGCCGTTCGACATGGAAGTCTTGGTGGAAGCTAGAGACCAGGCTTTTGTTCGCTTCCTCAGCGGTGTTTCAGCATCGAGACTGCAATGGTGGTGATCGCTGGAGCAGCGCCGTGGGCAGTCTGGGAACTAGGAAACGCACCCTGGGCTCGACTACTAGGGCGGGTGTCGGTGGAGCAGGGAAGTGGAGTTAATTACAGCATCGACAGCAGACGCTCAAGGCAATAGCGCAGGTTGCTGCGGGGATTGCGGTGGTTCTATGTACTCGGCTTTCCGGGGGAAGCGCATGGTCTGGGTATGGGCGAGGGAGCACGGCCGATACCAGCAGGAACCAGCTCGTCTCGCATCCCGGCCGCCACTGCCTGGAGGGGAGCAAACTTTACTAACTTTACAGACGATTAGGGGGGGCCGAAGG
>KV749922.1:41204-57769 GCA_001692915.1 Glonium stellatum
AAAGGGCCTTTGCGTGGCGTGCAGGGTCTGCGGTTGAACCTGATGCTTGGGGGGGAGGGGGGTCTTTCAGCGCCAATCCTTTCTTTTGCCGGCGTCGTGCGCCGTGCATTCGCGCATTCCCCATGCCGCCTGGCCGCCATGCAGCGTCGTGAACCTGCGCCAGCAAGAGTCTCCAGGGCCCGGGCGAGTCAGACTGGAGAGTTGTTGATAACGCGGCGGAGCTCCCAGGGCCATGGCAGAGAAAGGCATCGCCACGGCTTCGGCTTGCTGTGGCTCACGACGCAGCGGCGGCTGGAAAACTCCACACCCAGATGGCATCTCGTCAAGGCTCTCGCGGCCAGGACAGTCTCTGCAGCGCGAGTCGTCTAAGCTACCCGGTCGGCGCAGCGAGTCAGGGCCACAGCTTTGCTCCCAAGCATGATCCTGTCTACCTCGCCAAACTTTGCGCGGTCCGATCGTCTTCTTCGCAGCGTGGGAAGAGCAGGGACCGCAGCAAGACCCCAAAGTGTGGCCAAAGTGTTGCCAAAGGCCATTTTGACTTTCTCACCACCACCACCACCCACCCACCCAGCTAGGTCCTACCGTCTTCCGTCCTTATCGTCTAACGCAAACGCCGTTAGAATCCTGCACGTGGCCGCCATGCGACGCTACCCTGTGATACTATGAGGCTATGAGACTACCTATGACACTATGACACTATGACACTATGAGGCTATGAGGCTATGAGGCTATGACACTGAGGCCAGCTATGAGGCTATGATGCTATGATGCTATCCTGCTGATTGACTCTCTTCTTCCGCCATCCCTCCACACCAAGTCCGCCGTTCAGGAACCGCTTGCACCGCAGGCACTACGTCGAGATGGCCCTCGTGGTGTTTCGACCGCTAGAATTTGATTTACCCGTTCGCAATGCAGAACTATTTTCCGAGATTTCGATACGCTGTGGTTGGACGGTTCCGGAACGATTCGAGAAGCACCGTACACCTTCAGGCCCGAAATTGCACTCCTCCTTTTCCGAAAGTCAGAGTCATGCCTCACCCAGTTGCCTGAATAGCATCGTGTTAGCCCGCCAAAAGACACCGACCGATTGGTATGAGGCTTGCCAACTTTCTTCAAGCGCGCATTATCGGTAGATCCACAAGGGAGGGATTGCGCATCTTAAAAAGCCTCGGAAACAAGTCAATAAAAGGAAACGGGCCAAGGAAAAATCTAACAAGGTATCTACATTCGCAATATTCTAGACAAGTCAATGCTTCAGAACTATCTTCCAATCTTGCCCCGCTGCTTTTGCTCTATAATCATAACTGAATTCTCCCAGCGAACCATAGCTTCCAGCATGATGTCTTTCGACCCAACGACGGCCGCAACCAATCATCAAGCCTGCTATAGAAATATATAACATTCATGCATAAGCTGACATGAAAGAACTCAAATATGGTAGGCAACTAGTCATAGACAGTTCAGCCAGCCACATAACTCTACCAAGGCAGAATGAGAAATTGCATATGCCTTCAGCTCGTTCAGATAACTACTATTGCTTTTAGTTTAAGGCTTGAAGGTTTCCAGCTAACTTTTTCCAAATTATGGCAACCTTAAGAACTAGCCTCATGTAGCTTAGATCTACGTGTACTGTACGTATTCATGTATTAACTCTAATCCGTCGGAAAACCACTCGGGTGTTGCTTATTCGCACTGATTGGGAGGCGATGACTATCCAAAGCAAGTTTTGGGTCTATATGAACCGGCAGCCCTGTCTTCCCTAAATCGTCTTTATGTCACCGAGACCGTCAGAATTTTTGCTCGAAGGGACAGAGTATATCAAAATACTTGAGACTCCCAACATTAGCTTTATGAAAGCCAAATATCAGGATAGCACGGATCAATTTTGTTGATAACACGAGAGGAATAAAGAAACACAAATGAGAGAAATGGAGCCACCATATTCATGTAACCAGCAAGACTTATTCCCCAACCTCACGGTCTTCATCCCAGTGCGCTAGGCTCTTCACAAGACCCCAATGCCATGTTTTATGCCGAATCATTTTGCCAAAGAAATACATAGGAACCGCGCACAATATTACCCCCCCAGAAATTCCGGCCATCGCACCGAATGCCCGAGAGTAGCCCGACTCGGCAATCCAAGGGTTTGTGTAAAATGAGAGGAGGAAGCCAAAGGCAGCTGAAAATAAGATTAGGTGCCCGTTCATGTAGGTTATAGGCATGACTTACACTTAAATGCTAACTGTGCTACGGTAATTTCGCCCGCTACGGGTCTATACGAGTCGATAGTATAGACCAAAGTTACATTTGTAGCTTGAACAATACTAAATGTCACTACAGCATATATAATTAGTACGAGTATACTGGGATAAGTTTAAACTTACAAAGGCCCAGCCCAATCGTTGGAACTATCCAAGGTAGTCCTTTGCCAATTCCAACTCCATACAAGACCAAAGCCAAAGGCGCAGTGATGACACTAATAGCGATAGCAGGAAGCCGCATCTCTGGTTCCCTGATTCCACCATTTCTTCGGGTGAAGAAATCGGCCACAGAGTCAGAGAATGCTCCGCCTAGGTAGATGGCGATGAGGGAGCCGATTATGGAAGCAATAAAACACAGTCCTGATTGCCACGCCTTGAAACCATAAGTCGACTGGAAGGCAGCGGCAAAGTTTGATGAGATTGCCACTAGAAACCCTATAGTGACGGACATAACAAGCGTCGCCCAGAGCACAGGAGGAAGACACAGAAGGACAATCGGTCGGATAAATAGCTTCCACAGGGATTCCTGGGTGTATTTCGCAGTAAACACTCGTAAGTTTTGCATATAAGGTCGTTTCATTGGTTGCGGTGTTTCAAGACTTTCTACTAGTTTTACGTCGTTCCTCCGTTTCGTTTCATCTAGCATTTCTTCGTTAACGTGAGGTTCGAATGCCGGTGCAGATACTGAAATAGAGTCTATTCGACTGTAATTGGTCTCTGGGAAGGTAAGAATGACAAGAATAGTGGCGGTGCCGATTAGTGCAACTGCTACCCAGTAGATCGTGCGCCAATCATGTTTGATTGTGATTAAGCCAGCAATGATGATGCCACCGCTAACACCAGCTGTCAGTGCCGCAGTATAAAGCCTAGAAAAAGTCAGTACGACGACATAACGTGCTGACAACATTAATTCCTTACGCCATGACCAGCCCCCGCTCGTGTAAAAAGAATAGGTCGGCAATGGTTAGGGGAGCAAGACATTCGGCAGCACCGCTAGCAAATCCCATAATTATTCTTGCTGCTAGCTCGCTTCCATAGGACGTAGCGCCGCCGGCCCAAGCGGCGACAACAGTGTATAAAACGAAAGCAGAGACGTATGCTGGTCGACGACCGTATTGGACGATTATTGGCATCCACATGAGATTACCCATTCCCTGTAACAAGGCGGTGGTCGTGAAGAAGTAGGCAACATGAGCAATCTTTGAAGCAAAATCTGGCCCTGGTGGGCCTTCAAAAGTTATTGTCACGTCTACTATCGCAACAGTGGGTCCAGCGGCCAGGAAGTTGGAGAAAAAGATAGCGAGGCAAACCAGAGTAGCAATGTAATATCTATACGGAGTAGCCCTGAATATGATAAGATCACTTGTCATAAAAACGTACTTAAAGAAAGAGCGATATCATGTACTCACCAGTTAAGCGGATCATTGGGGTCATTTGAAGGAGTAGGGACCAAAATAATCTCATTTGTCTGATGATGCCGTAGTCGAAGACTACCCAAAGTGCCTAGCTTCCCAACATCAGATACGTCCCGCTCTGCCGTCTTCTTCGCCATTTTGCTGACTGGGGGCTCTATGTGAACAGCTGATACATTGAATGGGGGGTCGAGAGGGGACTAAAGAAATAGACCACAGGAAAAAATGATACTTGACGATTACCGTGTCTGAGGCAAACAACAGGCATGGATGATCAATACAGTATCGTTAGATAGTTTAATAGATGCATCGCAACTCCTCAACACGCGAACGACAGACGAACGGGGATGGAGTGGGCACCCGAACGGCCGATACATGAAAGCGCCGGAAGAATGCTAGTGCGGCGACGTTGGAGACCGAAGACGTTTCGCAGCGCAGGGCCCCATGGGTTCTGACGCGTTCTCGGGAGCATCTTCAAGCCACCTGGGGTCGCTGGCGGAGACTGTGGTCTCTCCGTGTATTCGTTGCCGGAATATTCGTCGTCGACGTCCAACGTCGTCAAAATAGGGTGGACGTGACCCTCCGCATTCCCGACACATGATGGTTTGCTCCACCAACCATCAAGGCACTCATAGGCGGCAGTAAGGCTTTCCCCTCTCATCTACGCCCACACGTCTCCAAGTTTGCGCGTACCCGGTCTGCCCGATAGAGTTATTTCCAACAACGCGCCCACCACGCATCGACAGTGCGCAGAACACCGTCGGCTACCCAAGAGATTCATCCCCTATACACCAGTGCTCTTACGAACTCCCCAATCTATGGAACCACCATCACGTGCCCTTGTAGCGCTGGCTTAATAACTGACTATATATTCGCATTTCTCTTTCTCTACTTCTCCCCCAGTGATTCTTAAGATACTGGCTGTTTTTGCCGCAATGAGCTCATCGCTCCCGATCATCTGGAGATCAAACAGCGAAGAATATGAGAAAGCACGCATTGGGCGCGTCTTTAACCACCGCAGGCCCAAGAGGCTCCCACTTGCTGTCGTTGAGGCTACCTGTACATCACATATCATAGATACTGTTCTTCTAGCAAACCAGCGCAAATGCTGTGTCTCGGTCCGCTCTGGAGGGCATAGCTGGGCAGCGTGGAGTGTTCGAGACGATGCCATTCTCGTTGATCTTGGAAGTTTCCATGAAATTTCCTTAGATGAAGAGACGGGCATTGTTAAAGCCTCTCCAAGTACGACGGGCCGAATGCTCAATAGCTTCTTAGCCGGAAAAGGTCGCATGTTTGCAGGGGGCCACTGCCCTGATGTGGGTCTAGGAGGGTTTCTTCTACAAGGTGGCATGGGGTGGAATTGCAAGGCAAGTCCTAACATGAGATATCCCTTGACACTCTTCTCATTCGCAGCAGAACTGGGGTTGGGCGTGTCAGAGTATTGCTGCCATCGATACTATAACTGCGGATGGTTCATTCATACACTGCGATGCAGATCAAAATAGTGAGCTTTTTTGGGCCGCTCGCGGCGCCGGTCCTGGTAAATTTTCTCATCCTTTGACTACACGTCGCACTCACACGTGTAGGCTTTCCCGGAATCATCACTAGATTCTACCTTCAGACCCGCCCAAGCTACTCCCATATGCGTTCCTCGGCGTATAGTTACTCAAAGGGCGATTATTGTAGAGCCATGGACTGGGTGCTTAGTGTAAGAAAAATATCAAAACCGTGTTTTTACACAAATCTGAATGCAGGCTCAGATTTCTGCCGATTTTGACAGCGACACTGAAATCGTCGCGGTATCGAGCTATCCTTTAGGAAATGACGACATCGAAATCACAGTCCTTCTTGTTACCTTCAAGAATAGCGAAGAAGCGGCGCTGAAGGCTCTCCAAGGCGCTGAGGATAGCCATCCCACTGGAACTGTGGGTCACTGGTTCTGCAAATCCACAAGCCTCGAACAGGAATACAATGACCAAGCTAGGGCGAATCCAGAAGGACACCGTTACACCGCTGATAATGCTTATATTCGCAATGATGCTAATGTTGCGGAACTTTTAGAGGAGGCGTTTACTACACTGCCATCGCGGAAGTCATTTGCCCTCTGGTATTCCATGGCACCTGTCAGTAGGCGTCCGCTCAAAGACATGGCATTGAGCATGCAAAGTGATCACTACTTCGCACTATACACCGTATGGGAACATAAAGAGGACGATGAGCAGTGCCAGAGTTGGGTAAAGGGCATTATGAGAGATGTCGAAGTCCACTCGGAGGGTGCGTATCTTGGAGATTCCGACTTTCAGGTTCGGAGAACGAGATTCTGGGGGGAGAAAGAAGGCGTTAAGCTTCGCGAAATACGTCGCAAATGGGATCCCCTTGGTAGGATTTGTGGATATTTGGATGCTGGAGATATATCTGGTGTCGATGGCTTGGAAAATGTCCATGAGTGGGCTACGAAAGTCAAAATCTGAATCTGAGATTGCTTCAAAATTGGTACTTCGTTTTCAACCTCTAGGCCAAAAACGCAAGACTCATGATATTGATCCGTCCATGAACACCCAGTAGCACCTTAATAAGTTAATCTACTTTTCTAATAATACCACTGCCTGACTCATGGTATACGCCTTTACCAGATATCGGATTTATAATTTTCGCCAAGATAATTTTGATTTACCTCGCTGTCTCCCGTTCCCATAACCCGTCGGCTTCGGTGTGGGCGCTATCGGCGTACCGCCGGTACGGTTCGGCCTCACTATAGGAGCAGCGGTGCGTAATGCACCAGGAACCCTCGCCGTTGAGAGTCTGCATTATCAGTAGCTCGCTTCCCGTTTGTCCAGGCTTTGGTGGAGTCACGAGTTCGTTAATCACCTCTCCTTCAAATGTAAAAACCAGCACATAAGCACCAAGAAATTCCCGTCTCTGGCCATACATTATCAGGATACTACTCAATATTCGCGTCCTAATCGTCGGCATTATAATTTGTCTTAATCAAATTTTATGATGGTTGACCAAACGCTTGCCGCAAAGGTTGCAGTAGTATCTGGGTCCAATTCCGGTATGCAAGTATAGTTTCTAAATTATTAGCTCAACTCCATCATGATTATTAACACCCTCCTAGGGATTGGCGCAGCCATTGTAAGGGAATTATCCAGCCGCGGGGCTTACGTAGTTGTCAACTATCCTTTCCCTCCTCTCCAATCGGAAGCACAAACTCTAGCTTCAACCTTGCCGGTGCACAGCATTGCCGTCGAAGCGGACCTATCTACGACAACGGGCCCACAAAAGCTTATTAACGAAACGATTGCAGAGTACGGACGTCTTGACATCGTTGTTAACAATGCCGCTCTTGCTATCAACCTTCCTTTTGAAGAACAGACTCTCGATCACTGGGATCAACTCGTGAACCTCAACGCTAGAGGCGTATTTCTTCTCACCCAAGCAGCTTTAAAGCATCTCACTCATGGATCTAGTCGAATTATAAATATTGTGAGCATCTCATCCCGTAATCCACCAGCGATGCAAACTTTGTATGCTGGAACGAAGGGCATGGTAGATTCGTTCACAAAATGCTGGGCCAGGGAATTGCCGCCAAAGTATGGTTGCACTGTCAACGCGGTCTCGCCGGGTCCAACAATGACTGAGGGGTTTCAGAAGGCCGGAGGCGAGATGATGAAGATTCTACAGCCGACTATTGACGCCACTCCCGTCGCCCAGAGGATGGCTGATCCGAGTGAAATTGCATTCGCAGTTGGATTTTTGTGCGAAGAACGAGCGAGGTGGATTAATGGGGAGCACTTGTTCGCTAACGGAGGCCTCTTCATACAATAGAGTGACCCTAAGCGAGGCTGATTAGGAACAATCTATCAACAAAGTGATCGTCCAGTTACCACGATGAGGGAGTTTCAACGACGCAAGTTCTTCTATGCTTGCCGCTCAACGCTGCACTGCCCCAGCTGCCTTTCCAAGATCCCGCATCAATTGTACCAAGTTCTCCGTCAGCGATGGGAGTGCTTCTTCTTGCATGTCGCGCATAAAGTTTGCCGTTAATGTTTCTAGCATAATGTTCATTGCCGCTTCAGTATCACCGAGAGCCGCAATCTCAAGGCTATCCACATTCCCAATATTCGCATGCCCTCGGCCGAATGCGATGAAGCGTTGAACATCCATAGTCTCGTCACCATCTAATCTTACTTCTTGCGTCAGAGAACTGTTAATCTCCATTGTTGGGCCAGCCGGGGGATTCCGGATGGAATCGGCCTGCGAAATCACCCCGAAGGCCCAGAACGCCAGGCTGGCATGGTATACAGCAATACCGTAGAAATCGCGAAGGCGACTGGGGGGGAAATCTTTTGCCACTCGCAAAACTTGGCCGGCGTGCCACACGGCTTGACGAGAACACGCCGAGCCAATCCATTGTACAAGTGACGGGAACACACGGCGGGCCTCGTCCTTCTCTTCTTTTCCTGCAAACAGTTGTATATCTTCCAGAGACATGTGCAGATACAGGAAAAGGAGCTCGAGGATGAGGATAGTCTCGGAAGAAGGTTTACATTTCCATTCATCCATGCTCATACGAAAATGCTGTAGATTTTGTAAGAGGTCCTTATGCCTTGATGTCATGATTAAAGATCCAGTGTTTTGCTCAGACCTAGATTTCATAATAGAATTCATTTGGATATATTCCCAGATCATCCCCCAGAAGCCATGTAAAATGACAAGACTGGAGAACTGGAGATCGCAAAATTCCTGGATGGATGGAAGGACTGTGGAGTCTTGGATGCATTCTACTGGAGAGGGTAACTTATCAGGTATTCCTCTTAAACTTGCAATGTACAGAGTTTTCCATTTCTCCGCATTCTCCGCCGTCCACAACTCGCGCTGTTCCGGCAGCGATAGGGATAACTCTGCGTAAGACACCAACGGATTCATAAGGAGTGACATGGAGGCATGAGCGTCATGGAGCATCGCATGGAAGACCAGTCGCTTATATGATTCTTGCTCGATCCACTCAAGCCATTTGGCATGAAGTGCTTCCCCATCGTCTTCGAGGAAAGGTCTCACGCTAACAGATCTAGATCGTTGGAATTTCCCAGCACGTCGTAGCATCTAAGCAGCCAAGTCAGCGTTGCGAATGATGTCATAAATCAAGTTTCAAAATACTAACCGTTAATAGTACCTGATGATGACTTTCCGCAATCTCCATTTTTCTCCTGTTACCACTCCAAAGCCCAACTTCAAGCTCAAGCATAAGAGCCTGGAGGATAGAGAGGTCTCTTGTATTAGAATTCGCCATTTCGCATCGCTTCGGAATTGCCAACCGTACGGACTCGCGAATTGCAAACCCAAGCTTTTGTAAGGCTTTTATGCCAGTATAAACTGCACCTGTGGCCACCATCGCAGCCAGGAGTTCTGGCCTCTGCGAGTTTGGAGAAAAGCTTGCCAAGTGGATCCATGAATCAACTTGAGAACAGTGTTGATTAAAGAAGCTTTGCATCAAATCGTCGAGAAGTTCAACAGTAGGAAATGCCGTAACTGCTCGAGCAACGTTTGCGGGGTCACAGGACTCTAACACCATAGCAAGGATCCGGTCCCTAGCAGCCTGATCTAGACTTGCGGATAGGGCGCGTCTGTTGAGCTTAAGCTTTGTGTCGGGAGAGTCCGCATCGTTCATGCAAATCGAAAGGTTGTGCTGCTCCGCAAAAGCATGGTCTTGTTCAGCTGGTAGCCAACGCGATAATGAGGACTTTTGAAAGGCTTCGGTTCCTAAAGCCATGCGTTTCCGGGCATCTGTAGATTCTGGTCCAGATGGATCATTGAATTCTCGCTCTGTTGTAGGCTCAAAATCAAGCCCAGGGATTGGCTTGCCATTGAATCCATCAAGCATTGTGAAGTCCTCTGAACTGAAATCTAGGTTTCCCTCAACTGCAAAGTCAAGGACATCACGGGCTCCAAATTCTTGATTACCAGTCCAACTAGTTGAGTCATTAGTTGGAAAAGGCTCTATATTCCCTGGCATCAGAATATCCCTCAGAAAGTCGGAAAAATAGTTTTCATCGATATCAAGCGGCCGTGCAGCCACCAAGTCCTCTTGAACAGTTCTCGGCGTAGTTCCATCTGTCTTGCATTTAGAACGCGAACATATCAAATTAGCCACGGTACAGACCTCGCATAACCGTTAGCTCTGGTGTGGGTATTTGCTCATTACTCAAAGTGATAGAACAGCTACGATCGGTTGAGCCCATGGTACTTTGAAGAATTTGAGAAGGCTGTCGGTAAGCGGGCGGATTGTTTCCTGAGCGGCTCTCGCCATTTTCGCACACAATCTTTTTTTGCTGGCATCGTTTACAAGGCTTTTCATCTTCGCATCTATAGGGCTGATCAGGACTTTGGCATGCCTTTGGCATAGCTCAAATCTGCAAATCTATACTACCACGAATATATCAAAAAGGAAAAGGGCTATCGCACTTTAATTTCGCGTTTGCGCAAGCTTTACAAGCTTGGGCGACCCTGGAAGAGAGTCCAGCTTGACGTTTCTGCTTCTTCTGATCTCCCCTATGTATTTCGTGACATGAAGCATGCCTCTTCAGAAGATCTCTGCGTTACAATTAACAAACATGTCTTTTCATGATTTAAACAATCCACTCACGGTCTTCCAAAGCCTTTATTACAGACAGTGCATTCGAAAGGCTTCTCTTGCATATCTAAATTTTGCATGTCAATACGAGCACATTATTAAGACACAAACACACTGACGCGAGCGGACGTGACGAGCAAGGTGATCAATTCGACTGTAGCTGCGATGACACTCTCCGCACTGATAAAACCCTTTGGAGGCATCTGTATGTGGAGTTAATGGTTCCATGGCAGCCAACATTCCATCACTGCTTGAACCTCATCGACCAGGTTTGAGTTTTTGAAGTTCAAAGAAGCGGGGAAGTAGCACAGCACAGGGGAGAACAGGGGATGTGATCCCTTCCGTGCTCAAAGCCGCAATCCGTTTCCGGCGCTAACCTGTATTTAGTACATGCTCAAATGTACACCTTGCGCTAGTGTGGCTAGCTCGCCCCGCAATAACACCCCATAATCTTTCCCCAGGAGTGGCGGTTTCTGGGGAAACCTGTGTTTTTGGCTTGACTATCCGATGCATTCACACACAAGAACTACTCCCGGTTCTTTGTAACTAACCTACGGGTATAAATATATTTTTAAATTCAGGGGGCATTCCTATGATTAATAGGCTGTAAAATTATATCCGCGAAATACACGCTCGGGCAATGTGAGGTATCCGAAAGTCCAGATGCACAAAAGCCTTCCATTTTGCTCTCTACCTAGCACAACTATACAAATGACCATTTTTTAAAGCATATTATAGGAGAGAGATCGGGTTGTTGGAACTGCTGAAAATGGTTACCAAGATACATGATCGGGTGTCCACATCCCGAAGTCCCTGCTACAGAATTGCGTGGTCTAATTTGAAGCACATTTCTAAGCCCCATCAGAAATATTCGATTTGTAATGTCCATGTTCTAAATTATATTGACTAAAGCGTGATTCACTCAGAAGCTTTCACACCAGGAATTGTTGACGTATCCTCCTTGAGAGTCTGTCCTCCAATGACAAGCGGCTCTGATCCCAGCAAGACGTAGAGCATTCTCGCCCATTTAGTATCACTAACATTCTTCCAGGCGTGATTTGTCCCCCTTTGTACGGATATGTCTCCCCTCTTCATCAACCTTTTCTCTCCGGAATCTAGGATAAGTTCGACCTCGCCTTCTAAGACCACCCCATAGTCCAAGCTGATAGTTCTATGCATTGGCGAAAGTGCTCCAGGCATCATGTCTACGACCCGCAAGATGGAACCAGTCGATATGGTAATTCCTGGAAGGTCGGTTATGAGATGCTTGTATGTTGAGATATCGGCGTCGTCCTGCATCTGTACGGGAAATTGGCTCGTTGCATAACAAAGGGCGAATTCGGCGCCATCCGGCAGTGCTTCAAATGGAGCCTCTGGTGCAATTGTAGAGGAAAACGTTGTTGTGCCATCAGATGTGTGGCCGGTAATGAAGCGGTTGATTTTTCGAAGGTCTTTTGACTGAGACATGATTTTTATAACAATCACCCAAATGAACTATGATTCCTAGTGTGTAGAATGATATAAAGGTTTGTTTCGTAGATATTTAGCTTAATATAAGGCTCGGGCAAACTGTGCCAGCTCAGATCGCATCTCACTTATTATCCCGATGTGGGCCGGTTGAGAGCCTAGAGTAGACCAGGCCTGGGATATTAGTATCCCCACTCTATAGCCTGTTGGCCCGAGTCTGGGGGAGTTGGCGAATATGGTCGGTTTCCCGACTTAGTCTCCGAACCTAGAATCAGAATACATAGGTACTGAGGACACGGTGACTGATACCCACGTGATAATCAGGCATGGCAATTTAAATACCAAGACTATAATAGCTGCAGCTGCGGGTGGGGATGACATGCACGTTGAGTGAGGAGCTAGAAGGACTACGGTGACAACAAGAGCCACCAGGCTTCAGCGCTGTAGGCGGTAGAAGGAGATCGCCTATGTACTACAGCTGAGACGTATAAGTAACATCTAAATCAATCAATTCGTCTTGCAGCCGACACATCAGGGACACCCTCTCCTTCTACAACCTTGCTGCCAACAACCTCATAGATGGGTATCTCAGCGAGCCGAGATATAACGTGGTGTAGGGTCGGTAATGCCTCCCAGTTCATCGGATCAAACGATATGCTAGCTTTGCTAGCTTTCTGCACACGCTTCACTGTCGAAGGGACAACCTTCGCATCCTCAGCATGGGGTACGAAAGTAGCATGTTCAACGTCCGCCTGCCCTCTGTCGATGCTTCCAAGATGCCCAACGCGTGGAATATATTTATAGGCAAATATTCCATCGTCTGACTCACCGCCAATTGTTCCGCTCTCATCTTCCGGGTTGACTGTTTCCAGATTTTCCAAGACAAAATTGGCGAAAGTTGCCCCCTGCCATCCCGCTTGGACCCGATACGACGTGGTACGCCGGTAAATATCCAAGCTGCAGTAAAGCTTAGGCATACCCAACTCCTCTCTCCCGCTCACAATAGGATCAGTTAAACTCTCGAAAAGGATAGGCAGGAAAGAGCCGCTTAGAACTTCGCCACTCTTTTTAGTATATTGAACTCCGTGAATATAAAGTCCGAAATGCCTATAGCCACTCCCACCTAGCCATTCCATTTTGTTCAATGTGGTTTGAGAGAAACTTGCGTATGTGACAGTGCCTGGGGATTTGAAGCTAAACGATGGGGAAGGAAACAGGTTCTGTAGTAAGGTTCGAGATGTCTTAAATTTGAAAGAAGCCGTTGTAAAGGTTGAGTGAAGGGCTTCGCGAGGTTGGCCATTAAACCGTTGTCGAGGGCCCGGCATGGGTCCAAAAGAGATTGGCATGCGCCAATACAGATGAGGTTTCCTCGACCAATCCCATCGCCGAAACAAGTTCATGGAATGATCCTACTTAGAGTCAGAAATATGCATAGATCCATTTGTTGTCTTTATATAACGGGAGGCTCTTTTGATTGCAGCTATCGAAGAACACGGAACGTGGCTCACCCATTCATCATGGCCAAAGTTATAATTAGTGTACTCCATCACTAGAGCTAGTCAGAAAAATGGTGTAAAGACACAAAGAGCACATGAACACTTACTATCAAGTCCGTCTTCGCCTAGATCTCGACCAGCAATACGAGAATATTCCTGAATTTGATGTGCACGCTTGTATCTGAAACTTTCATACAAGCTTAAGCGTTCTGGTATGTCGCACGCCTGCGTCCCGGCAGGCAAAACTACAGACAAAGACGCCGCATCTTCGATAGCTTGACCAGCACCCTGACCTTGGTCTAATGAACAGGTCAGTATAACCTAAACATTTTGATAGGATCAATAGTGAGACATACGGGGAGTAAAAGGATGGGCGGCATCCCCTATCAGAGCAAGCCGATCGTGAACCCAAGTAGGAAGAGTGTCCATGTCGAGGAGCTCCCACACTTTCAATGTTTCCGGGTCCGCTTTAGCTAAAAGTGCTAGCAAGGCAGGATCAAATGTCTTATAAATGTCAAGAAGTGTGCTTCTGTGGCCTTCCTCATTCCAGCCCTTCTCGGTCCTAGCTGGCCCCGACTCTCTTGTGGGATGAATACAGACGAAATTGAGGAGCTCATTGTGTTGGCAAGGGTACATAACTACTCTTCGATCTTTCCCGTACCAGATGATTAGTTCGCCAGACTGCTCGGCAAATTTCTTGGTAGCAGGATCGCCTAAAGCGGCCTTTCGTGGGATTAGAAACCTAAAAGCGCTCTTTCCTGAGCTCTTCGTTTTCAGACCGCCTCCAGAGACCCGTGATCTTGTCTTAGACTACGCAAGATTAGTACTTCTATAAGAACTGATGGCCTAGTTTAACGCACATGTACCCCATCTGCTCCAATGACGAGATCGCCATGGAAAACTCTGCCATCATCCAGAGTTGTTGTCGCAGCGTTCGGGTCGACATCGATAACTCTACAAGACGTTTTCAGTTCCACAGGAGGACCCTGACCAGAGCTGGAGATTGCGATCTGCTTCAAGGCTTCATGGAGGCTGACCCTATGGGATAGAAGCCATGGCTAGGGTAGCTGTCAGAACGAGAAGCCCGAAAAGAAGGATATATGATTGCATACATGCTGCCATATCTTATTGGGTTCATCGAGCTCGACTGCTCTAGTCTGCTTGCCGATAGAATCGTACTCGGTGAGCTAGCAAGAAATTTTAGTGGGCTTGCTGTACGTTGGTTGCTCTTGGCTTACTCTCTGCATCGGATTTGCCCCATAATCCTCAGCATAGAGGCCAATACGTCTCAGCAGGCCGTTTGAGTTGGGTGCTAAATGAACCGCAGCACCGAGTTCGTTGGCAAGTCGAGATTGTTCCAACACCTGTTAGAATGTCAGAACGGATATTAAGCCCCTCATAGGGACTCCTATAAAACACTCACAGTGACCTTGTGTCCTTGGCGGCGTAAGAAAATGGCGGCGGTCAACCCACCAATACCTGCACCAACTATCGTGATATAGAGCGAGACATAACGAACCGCAGCACCGTTTGCGCCATTAGTTTGGTTATTTTCTGCTACAGCTTGATCACGGCCCATTTCTGTCCCGGTCATGTTGGTTTATGTGAAGTATGAATTATGCAACCCTCGAAGGCCGGAGACAGCGAGCTTCATACATGAAGCAGAGGACAGCGGAGGTGAGTATAGCCATTGCATCAACATGTACCGATCGTTCTGTTCCGATGATGGCGCCGTGGATGCGTTCAATTCCAGGCCCGCATAGGATTCCGAGCTGAACATACCGGAGGAGACGTGGAACGCGAAGTTCAACGGTCGGGTCGGCTCCACGATGCCCAACATCCACGCTACTCGCACCAACTTTGTGGGGCCGATGTGGCCTGCCTTTCCAAACAATCTACGACCATCCACAACGGCCGTCAATAGATTCCGTTGACAGCTGCGGCTAACCGTAATCGAGATTTTTAGTCAATGCATAGGAAGATGCCGTTTGGATATTATTCTAAGCTAAAATATCACGCGTCCCCAGAAATTAGATTTGCAGTTGTCAAGTGGATAATTGCAGTCAACTTTCTCTCATTATAGCCTCTATTCACAATGCCATTTACGAAGGTTGCACTTGTGACCGCAGGCTCTGCCGGTCTTGGTGCTGCAATCGCTCGTGTCCTTGTCGCCGAAGCAGAGATGCGTGTAGTGATCAACTATTCGAATGATGCAGAACGCGCCACCCAACTCATCAATGAACTTCATAATCTGTCAAACACCTCCTCCAACCGTAGCTCCGGAGACACGCGCTTTCTAGCGATTAAAGCCGACGTAGGACAACGTAGTGAAGTTCAACGGCTTATTGAGCAGACCGTCTCTGCTATGGGTCGTTTAGATGTTGTGGTTTCCAACGCAGGGTGGACAAGGGTAACGAACTTCATGAACCTAGATGAGGCTATGGTAGATGATGACTGGGATCATTGTTTCAGTATGAATGTGAAAAGTCATCTACACTTATTTCTCGCCGCTAGCGATTACCTAAAGAAGACTGAGGGCGCATTTGTCACAACAGCAAGTGTAGCAGGGGTTAAACCAAGTGGCAGCTCCCTAGTATGTTCATAACCCGCTTCGCTTTTGCCATGATTAAACTTACATTGTCCAAGGCTTATGCCGTGACCAAAGCTGCCCAAATACACCTAGCCAAGTCACTCGCTTTCATTGCAGCCCCTTCTATTCGAGTCAACTGTATATCACCTGGGATTCTTCTCACGGTACGATTAACTTGCCTGTGATGCGAGGCTGTATTCCCAAATTGAGGATATCTAATATTGGGTGGCAGGATTGGGGGCTTAAATTCCCACCACAACAACTAGAATCTACAAGAAAGCAAAACAAGCTTCAGATATTTGCGACAGTCGAAGTGCGTTTTGTCTGAGTCTTTCCTGGTTGTATATTTAACTGACAAGTCT
This sequence comes from Glonium stellatum, assembly GCA_001692915.1. Taxonomy (NCBI): domain Eukaryota; kingdom Fungi; phylum Ascomycota; class Dothideomycetes; order Gloniales; family Gloniaceae; genus Glonium; species Glonium stellatum. Next base: position 57,427 of record KV749922.1, read on the forward strand.
CATCACATTGCAGGATGTCGCCAATCAAGTAAAAGTATTTGCTTTGAGCAAGTCCATAACAGGACAGAACGCAATTATTGACGCTGGGTTCTCTCTCTAGGTTGGTGCAATCTTCTTACAAGAGCACATTTAGTATGCTAACTATTAGGGTGCAGAAATAGGCTTGTATTAAGGAGGAGCTTATATATAAGGAAGGTTCTAGGTACAGTACTAGTATTAAAAAATTATTGAATTATCGTCTAAAAGGGGCTTATTCTAACTATATATATAAGCGCATTATATAATTAATTATTTCTATTTAGTTAGTATTTATACATTAGGAAAAAATTTATAGGCATTTTTT
>KV749925.1:9151-26117 GCA_001692915.1 Glonium stellatum
AGGCAGTTGAGGCAGCGAGAGATGGCGCCTCATCCGGCGAGCGAAGGGCTGTCCGGTGGGACGAGACGCTAGTCTACTTCCAGCATAAACCTGACAGTTCAAGCTCGAGTGTGGAGGGGGTGACAGAGTTAACTGAAGCAGCGACGCAAGGCAAAGCAGATGTCGAGATGGTAGATTCAACAGCTGATGAACTAGCGAGTGTGGATGCCGTTGCTAGCATCCCGAAACCAAAGTCGAAGTCGAAGGACAAGGCCACTTCCACACCTCGTATTCGGCGCCTGCGTGGACTTGGTGCTGCAAATGGCACCCCTGGAAAGGGGCTTCTAGCGCCTGCGTCTTTGCTTCCTGCAGAAGTTCTAGAAGAGAAGGAGAAGTCAGTTACGGAAGTTTCGCGGCTTGCAAAGCCCACGCGGCAAAAGAAGTTGCCGGTTGCGAGCGAAGTGACTAACTTGCCTGAGATTCAGCCGTCGAAGCCGGAGCAGGAAATGAATGTGCAGGCGGAGAAGGGGGTTAAAGAGAGGAAAAGCAGGCTGGCAACACCAAGGAAGGTTAAGATCCCAGTGAGCACCACTCCGGCAGTACCACTAGATGGCAAGGAGAACAGGTTGACAGGGGGCACACCCAAAAAAGGCGTAGGTATTGCGGTCGGGGTGGAAACTTGGCTGCCAAGACGGAGAGGCGCTAAGAGGCTTTAAAGGACAATCATATCGAGCCTGGATTTTCTTTGGTGGAAGGATTGGCTTTAGAGGCGTAGTCAAGCCAATGCGCCGTCTTAGGCGCACTGTGCCGTAGACTTGGTGATTCCCAGGTCCTGGACTTTGCATCCATTGGGGGGCGTTATATCAGGTGGAGCCCTTGTGGCACTTTTGGGGAGGTTACATTTTGGTTAGAATCGACGACGAAACTGGATACGATACTTTATTACCCAAATATACGGCCCTTTTACACTAATACTTATATAAAGGTGACCTTTCTTCAAGGAACAAGGACAAATTAAGAGTATAGGACACATCAAAGCGAGGAAAACCCCTTTGTCATGGGACCACTAGTTAGCACGTCTTCGTCATGTATCTCGGAAAGACGATAAAAAAGATCTCCAATCTTTCCATTCAGCGCGACTCTTCCAATGTGGATGGTTTAGATGACTTAGCACTAATATATTGAAGAAAATATCTACGTCTACGATTCTATCGATCCTCTAAACCACACAGCTCTATATACAATCTTCATGGTAATCAGGGCATGAAACCTAGTTTAAACGAGTGCTAACTCCACAAGCTGTAAGACCAGCATAATTGCCACAGCAGCCCCAATTCCCGATCTCACCATTATACCTGTAGCTCCAGATACCGCACTTTCCGCCGCCATCGCTGCCGCCGCCGTCCCACTCACACCAGCCACACCACCCGAAGCCGCAGCTGTAGTCCCTACGGTGCTCGAATTCGCTTTCGAGCCGACGCTCCTACCCACAACCACGATGCTCGTCCACGCGCCTGTCGTGCCGTTATAGTAATAGCTCGTCCCCGGCGAGTAGTTCGTGATATTTACCGACTCGACATACATTGTGAACGGCGCGTCGCTGTAGTCCGTCTCGCCGCCAGCCCAGCTGATCGTCCCCTCGGAGTTGTCACTGTCGCCGCCGGCCCAGATGCCCAGTTTCAAGCGCATAGGCGTCTGCGGGTAATTGGCGCCGCTAAGTGCATCGGCGTAGTACAGCGTGCGCACGGCTGTGCCGTCAATCAGCCAGGTGATCGAGGCTGCGGTCCAGTTCACGCTGTAGGTATGGGCGGTGCTTTGCGGGGTTGTGACCGGGTAGTATATAGCGCGGTCGTAGGAGGTCGTGTTGCCCTTGCCGAAGTAATTCGTTTCGACGCTGGTGTCATTACCGCCGAGAATCTCCTATTAGCCAAGGCATGGTTAGACACAGTGCTTTGTGGACTGCGAGATAGAAACCATAGGTTGTGTGGGACACGTACCCAGTCTATCTCGTCTAGGTCATCGCTTTCCATGACGATTGAACTAACGATCCCGGTTCCGCTGGCCGCTTTCATCTTCACCTCTACCAGCCCAAAGAAGAAATAAAAATCGGTCTCGATAGTTGGAGCATCGCCCTTCTCGTTGATGATGAACTCAGCACCGTTAGAGCCGTAAACTATACTCCCAGCCGTGGCTTTCCAGCTAGTATTTGAAGAGGAACCCTCTGTAAATATACTACCGAAGATTGCAGTAGAGAGAGCAGTGTCATGTGAGCATGTTGCTGAAAAAGGAAGGTTAGCTTTGTCGAACTAAGGAATAGGTTGATGGTATATGGAAACGGGCTAACTATTTTCTGTCGGGTTACACGAAGTACTTGTTTGAGCAGTGCAAAGGCCAGGAACGAAAGCCGCAAAGACAGCGAGATGTAGAGTAGAGATGTGCATCTGCGCTGGATTATATAGGAGGGACAGTTGTATTTAGGTGAAAGCGTTAGTAGAGTAAAATACCGAGCAAGTGTATTCCAAGTGAGAAATGAGTGTGCAGTATCTCTGATACCCAAAAAGTAGAAATCCTAAAACTGAACTCAATTAAACCCATAAGATTGACTGAAGCACGGAGGAGAAAAGTATTTAAGGGGGGCTAAGGGCCGACGACGCTTTCACATAGTGGGAACATGTTTTATGAAAGTGACGAAACCGATGAACCCAGTGTTGCGTAACGTATGCCCTCACGCGAGACATCGCTAAAGAAATAAATATAGATTGCATTGATGTTTGCGCGCCCAAAAAGCTCGATCGCCGCCAGCTGGGGTTAACTTATGCTAGTAAGGCTCTTGCGTGGCGAGTGGGGCCTGCGTCGTCAGTAGCACGAAGGGGAATCGCTGTGCTAGGATACCTTAGCGCACTAAGCACCTCAATACCAGTGCACATAAAGGTTCGATGGAGCTGCCATCTAATTGCTCTGACAAATAGGAGCTCAGAAACCTAATGATCGAAAGAGGAAATTATCTGCCCCGAAATTGCTAAAGTACGTGTCATTCTCTTCGAGTAGCTCTCCAGGAAAAGCACAAACACCAAATTTGCAACATATATTGCAGCAGCAGACTAGAGGAATGGTACTCGTTACTTTTGATGCCCACATAGAAATAGACAAACGACTCATTTGATTTTTTTGGTACATTAAAAAATATTGTTCATACTTATGACTTCATATGACTGCCATTCCAACTAAGTGTATCACGTGATGAGATCGAGGGTTTATCAAAAAGGAATCAATTGGGCCAGTAAGCTCTGCCTCCAAGAGAATTTTGATTGAGTAGCTAAACCTTCGAACTAGTCGAATGCCTTGACGATATTATGGAACAATCACGTATGGTAGCATAGAAGATGTCGAAGCTCTTGACCTTGAATTGCTGAACAAAGTCTGTGGCTATTGGAAATAGAATCTTTTTGATAATTATAGCTTTGTGCAGGAGAAGGGAGTTGTTTCGGGCTATGGAGTGTGCTGTTGCCACGATATAGCAAGTTCGGAAACTACGGCGCAAGTTTGGGGAGATTACGTGCGGTCGATTGGGCGATGTGAGTTTTTAAACTAATATGTGATCTAGCAGCTCGTCAGACGGAATCAGCGATGCGTCCCACGTCTGACAGAATTGAAGTAGAGGGATAGGCCTAGGAATTATTATACTAGAGAATAACGGCTAATAGACTACTCACTACTTAGTCTCATCCTTTATTCAGTAATTTTGCTGCTATTATTATATCGGCTTGTCATGTTTCCCAGCGTGCTGCGCCAAGTTGTGCTAGTTTAGATTGTAATGAATTAAGTCTGATTTGTAAGGTAAGCAAAATCCGAGAAAATTTTGCAACACATAAGTGCCATAAGAGGGACAGGACCGGTATAACAAATCTCCATTTACATTTAGAATATCGCATGGAAACCGTACTTCATTCAAATATATCCCGAAAGAGTTTCATTTCTTCGCCTATGTACTCATTATCCCCGTTTAGAGACTAGAGCCTCTAAGCTGACATCTCACACATCCTAGAGAGCCTCCAGTTATTCAATACCACAACCCTGCTTCGCCGGTTTATCATGTTAAAGTTTGCGTTTGTTGGTTAGTCTCCTTAGAAGTTTGTGCAAAATTTCCCGAATTTTCGGCTTGTAATAGGCTGTGGAAAAACGCCATTATTGAGCAGCTGGAATAAATCCCATTCGCCTGCTCCTCCCTCAGTCTTGAAATTCCAGAACATCCAGCCTTGAGTTTTCGCCTCGAAAGCGTCTAACTGCGTCTCGATGTACTTGCGAGTATCGTCTTTCATAGTTTGCGACCAAGCGGAGACCAGACCGGTCTTACCAGAGCAAGAACCTACACGCGAGCTGCCAGGGAAGGTCCCTTCGTAGCGGTTGCCGGTTTTGTAGCCTGTCGGCAATTCTTATTAAAAGAAGCCCATGAATGTTATTGAGGTGAAGTGTCTTACCGTTGAGGTTCGGAGCGCAATCAGTCATGGCTCCCGACCACTCGCCTACAAATGTCCATTTATCCGAAGTGGAGTAAGAGCTCACGGCACTGCAAACTTGCTCGCGGTGCTGAGCAGGCGACATAGCTACTAAGCCATTATCGAAAGCTTGATACTCATGGTGATCGATTATAACATTTTGGGCGTTGTTATCAGAAGGCGTCAAGAAACCGTTCCAGTAAGATGGAGCCCAGAAACCATCATGAAGGATGACCGGAGTATCACTGATCTTGCGTAGATTATTGTAACTATCCCGGTAAAACGTGTGCACCATATTGGGGTCCAGTTTCGAAAGGAACGGCTCGTTAAGAAGCTCAATGCCAATCACAACGTCTTGGTATGCTGCTTTGGCGTACTTGTTTTCTATTGTTGCGAGAACCTGATGGGTTTGGGGAACACTGCTGTAAGTACCCCAACCTGGGTTATCTAATCGATGACCAGAGTGATCGAAGCCGTTCTGGGAACGTGGGGCGCCGTGCAAGTCAATAATTACTTTCAATCCAGTCGTTCTTGCCCATCCGATAGCATTATCCAGATACGGTGCCTGGCCTGATGTATACGGCCCTCCAAAATCGGCGTAGGCCCAGTATCCAATCGGTATTCTAACCACATTGAACCCTGCATTTTTGATTTTCTGAAAATCAACTAGCTTAACCCAGCTGTCCCAGTGCGGTTTAAGGACATTGTAGCAGCTTTGCTTGCCAAGTTTCGCACAAAGTGTCCACTCGTCGTGGACTTCGTCCGTAACAGAATGCGCATTGAAGATCGATGGGGTAATAAACCTAAGGGCCTTTAATACTGTGTTTTATCAAAGTTGGTCGTGGAATTTACGGTTCCAACACAAGCCATCCTCCGATATTAACGCCCCTAAGCTTTGTGGATCCCCAGTTAAAAGCAACTTTTCTCGGTTCTAGGTCTCTGTATATTGTTGGTAAGGGCGTAAGACTGGTGGTAGTGGGACTTACATAGGTGTAGCAGAAATTAGTGCGGCCGTTGCCGTGAGCACGGTTAAAAAAGGAAGTTTTGACCGCATTTGGAATAACTCAAACAAATGTATGAGGGCTTGCTAATATGCGTGGCTGGATTAGGGATAGTGTTCAAATTGACATATGAGAAATATCAAAACGGTAGAGTTGAACGAAAAGAGCGACTGGAAGAGTCACAGAGGTTATAATAACGAGATAGTGTGAAACTTTGCCTAGGATCAGAATTAGAGGATGATTATTGAGCGACTGACGAGAGTTCCAGGCAGCAGGGGCAGACCAAAACGCATGTAGGTCCCTGAAGAGATTCTGGAGGGAATCGCTTGTATTTCTGTGTTTGATCAAGAGGAGCCTAAAAGTCGGCGGACTGATGACTGAGAGAGCCTAGTGCATGCCTATGTTTGTGGCGTGCTGCCAAATATCCAGGCACATGACGCTTTTAGAACTTTAGCAGATTGGAGGCGTTAACTAGGACCTCGATTAGTCCCGTAGAGAAGCTTGGCGTATTCCAAGTCAACATGCAAAACAGGTGGAGAAAGGCATTTGGGTTAGTCCACGGAATAGTAGTAGGTAATTGTTTGACTGTTGGGCTCATTTCGATGTTGATGAATCCACTGATCCAGGCAGGTATATTAAGCCGCGAAGAGGATGTAGACTTGTAAAGGGCATTGGAGGTATTGTTAGGTATGAGCAAGTAGCAAGAACGGCTGAAGTGGTGGCTGCTGCCAAGGATACTAAGAAAAGGGGCCTGTATCACGTGGCTAAGCTAGAATTCGGACTCATCGGGCAAAGCGACCTTGGCAATCAAATACCGAAACGCTACCCAGTATACTAGTGACGAAAGCCTTGACATAGCTGGTTGAAATCCCTTTGGTTAGTCACTGCCTCGCTAAATATGTGCTGGACAAGTGTGTAAAAAAATTTAGAACTGGACTGCGTATAAAGGAACTCGATAATCTAAAGTAAAGAACACGTCCTTAGAGCATCACATTGGCTGTTCTAAGCTGTGCAAAAGCTCCTGAAGCCGCTCGCGGAGGTCGTATCTTGCGTGAGAGTCAACAGAGAACAGCGCAGTATAAGATGTTATAGAATCATGAAGAGAAATCTCTGTAGCTATCTTCACACCAGCTGCTTAGAACCAGCTCACAAAATGTTACGATTGCAATAGGCGTTACAAGGAAAATTTAGTGCAATCCCTTGATGAGTCTTAGACCCCATTTTACAGAGGCTCGCTTGAAAAATTAGTCTGCGTGAGGTTCTTATCGCCGGGCATAATGATCTGCTTAGTCTTAGGTAGTTGGCTGACAAAATTATCATCTACATTCAAATGATCCTTAACAATCTGTGGCGCCGTGAGTCCCAGCCATTGTCCGACACTAATATCGCTAAATTTTGGCGCTTGAAGCACTTCCAGGAACACAAGGGGCACGCTGCCAGTGTTTTCAAGATAATGCGCGTTAGGCATAGGCACATATCCGACATCTCCGGCGGTAAAGTCGAAGGTACGGCTAGAGGCAGGGGCCTGATACACCGTCAAGCGCCCGGATCCGGCTAGGAAATAAGTCCACTCGTCGGAGGTTGTGTGCCAGTGCATTTCTCGCATACCACCTGGTTGGACGGTGACAAGCGCGGCAGAGAATGTGGAAGCGATTGGGAAGGTCGTAGGATCAATGACTTTAATGCTGCCTCCTGGTACCTCGTAGGGCACTTGTTGAGAGAGGTGGTAGCTGTAAGAATCGATTACTGGTAAGAAGCCAGCGGGGCCGGTCACGTTCTGTTCTTGTATGTCTTTGGGTGCAGGCGTGCCTGGAAAAATCCACAGTTGGCCGGTGGGGAGATTCTTCAACGCAGATACCGAAGTGCGGAAGTTCTTGGCTATTACACTTTCTGGGTTTCGTTCAAAGAGCTCTGACACAAGGAAAGTTTCATCCTCACTGAATGCGCCGTCGTTGAATACGAGAAGAAACTCGCAACCATTCTCAAAGGCCTGGATAGAATGAGGTACGCCGGGAGGGAAAAACCAGACATCTCCGGCAGTGAGGTCATCAACAAAGTTTTGGCCTTCCTCATTTACGGCACCTATCCGAACGCTTCCATTTAGCATCAAAGCCCACTCAGCGGACTTATGCCAATGCAACTCGCGATATGCGTTAGGGGATAGCCTCATGTTAACGCCAGCCATAGCAGTTGCAACGGGAAGTTCATCAATATTCTGCTGCCTTGCCCAACCGGCTCCAGCGAGTCCATGTCGATTGTGTGACAGCCCAAATGGCCATTTGGCATTAGTCATATCACCGGCATCCGTTCCGGGCGGGATAAAGAGGTCACTATTGAGACGGTCATATGCGAATGTGCTAGAATAGACGCGCATCAGCTAAACTGCCTTGAAGCATCCAGCTCGATAGAAAACACACCGAGGGCCGGGGTCGGTTGGACCGACTGTCCCCCCTCTAATTGGTTGGGGATTTTCCACCTCCGATAGATCAATATAAAGACCTAGTTCTGCGTTTTCGGACTGTCCTGGCGCCAATTCAAACTCGGAAGGCGGAATCACAGTCGAAGGCTCTGTTGGTACTGGAATTGAAGGATTGTAGCCGAGTAATGAAGAGGGTCCTCTGAGGAAACCTGATGCCCCGGACGGCCCGTCTGGCTGTACGTTGCTAGCACTGGAAACCTGTGGGGCTGGGAGAGCCCAAACTGATGCGAGATGCAAGGCACCAGAACAAACATGGACTATGCTGCAATAGAGCTTCATCTTGGTGGATAACAGTATTTAGGTAACCCCAGTATTCTTGGCGAATGAGACGAGTGAGCCGCAACTGTGAAGTACCTGTAGAGCGGGGTGCATTCTGAATTAATACCTTAAGCTGTATTGCTTAGGTCACGCTCCCGCGTCTAGCCCGCTGGCTCTAGGGTAAGAAGGAAATAATAAGCCCCACTTCTTGGAAGGTTCTTTCCGCAACCTTAGCCTGGGCGACTGTAAGATTATGTAACTCTGTACCTAATTGAAGGAAAAACGAGTCGATGAAGATCAAAGAAAAGGGCGCTAGAAAAACGGGAATTTGACATTCAAAGAGGCAAAGAGCGGAGAATAAGCTCAAATGCCTAAAGGGACAGGGATACTTGCAATATACCTAGAATTGAAGATCCGGCTTTCAAGCACCGGAAGAGTAAAACCTACGGATAGCGGCGAGGGTATTAACTGAATTTCCCAATGACCGATGCTTATGCTCTGGGTCAATATGGCGGGTTTACGGCACGCTTGCATGGTCTGGCTAGCGGTTGATGAATATTTAGGGACTAGGCCTTAACATTTGTGGGGAAACCACAGCATTGGAGAGCATTTCAGACGTGGTAGGAAGCCAAGGAGCCATGCCCCCTATCTACCCATGATATCATGTCGTAATTTCTTACTATCGAGAATAAGCAAGACATCATAGCATTGGTAGATGACTTGCTATTATTAACTACCACGTAGAGATCAACCCGACTAGTTAACACATAGCTCTCAATGTGAAGATGGAAGGTGTCGCAACTTACAGGGATAGGAGTAAAGCGGGGCTAATACCTGCCGTACGGAGCGGCCCTTGTCAATACGGCGATCTCCCATTGGATATCGCCCTTGTGAGGTCAATAGAAGCTTCCAAGGGCCTTGCACAAGCTTTCAGGTCGAACTCCGGTGCTGCATATAGCCGGCTGGTGTTTTCTCGGATGTTGCTCGAGTGGACGTAAGAGGCACCCCCTATGACCGAACTATTCCCGCACACGGTTCCCCACAGTATGCACACCGATCTTTTCCTGTGTCGTCCCCTCCAAGACGCATGATAACACTCCCTAATCTGCTGACGTTGACGCTATTCAGTGTGTACGACGAATTTACCAAGCAGCTTCTGAGCCGCACAGAATAACTGTGACATGGTCCCTGGCCCCGCTGGCGCTATCACTAAGCAATTGGTCTAAGAGTTACAACCAACAATGGCTTTTAATAGACCATAATGGTACTCGGATCTGCGAATGTCGCGGCTCCCCAATCCCTAACTTGCTTGCTTTTCAATCCAAAAACCCCATCTCTTCATCCATAACACCCGCGAGATCAGCTGCGCGTCCATGCCGTCCACTATTAACGGGAGGCCAACCTAGGCTCCGTTTTCGTAGCTCTTCGGACTCCAAAATGGCTGCGGGGAGATTACTAAAAGATTAACGATCAAAAGGTGAAACCGTTTTGGATATGAAAGCATTTGGTCCTACTTTAATTTTCCATGAACAACGTATCCCTGCGACTCCAGCTCCTCGGCTAGCTCGACTTGGTGATTGTCCAAAAGATCCGGATTCGGTACTACAATGATAGGTACACTTATCCTAAGCGCATGGAGAATAGAACCCGAGCCTGAATTTGAAATAAATGAAATATATCAGCTTCCAGGCGCCTTGCGGTCTGTTGCGGGAACTAAGCACCTGCATGGCTGATAACTACACCTTGCAAATCATTGGGTCCCCCCTTTGCAGCTCCCATTTCTTTATCCAGGCCTGAGTGATTGAAGTCAAATCCGGTAATGACTAATTCCATTTTTTTAGTCGTCTTAATTTCTGACGTAATCTTGTCAAAGATAGCTTTGCCTTCCTTGCCATATTGAATGAGTAAATTAGTGTATCCTGCCCCGGAGAGGGATTCGAGAAATCGCGGTTCTAGGCAAGCAGATATCAAAGAATTGAATGCAGCCGTAGCTCCAATAGTAACAAAACACAGCCTCAGTTGTTTCTTTTCATCGACGGACATCTTTCAAAGATGGCAAGTTATTTGTTTTGTTGGATAATAGCAGCCGTAAGCTAACCTGAAACCTTCCAACTCTGGGAACGGACTACCGGAGTGTATTTTTCCGAACGCCAAGCACTCGGGAGAACATTTGGAGGAAAACGTCGGCCGTCGCATAGACATTCTTAGGTAGATCCTCAATGGCAACAGTAGTCAAGAAGCTGGTGTTCTCTTTTCGCAGGTGCCCTCGGTACATATCGCCGCGATATCCACCAACATGTGCAATCCCATGGCAGCGGCCATTTTCCTCTACCACATCGCAGTTTGAGGAGCGATCGGATGCACGAGCAGAATGGGACGAGTTACTCCGTGACCTGCGGAGCATGGATTCTGAGGCCCTCCAAAAAGCGTTAAATTCTTCAGGTGGAGACCTTGGTGTTGACATGGAACTGGAGGATGAGGATGCACTAGACATTGAACAAGAGGAGCGAGGGAAGATAGGGTTCTTTGGGGAAGGAGAGGAGGAACTGGGTCCAGATGACGATTATTACGGAGATGATATCACAGCACTGGGGCATGGAGAGCTGGAGCAACATAGAGAGCTGAGAGAGTATGCAAGGCTTGCTGCGTGGGAATTACCTCTGCTAAGCAGTACGTACGCCTAGTGTGAGACGATATTGAATTTCGACGCTGACCAACTACTATAGAGCTCACAAAACCATTTGAACCACCAAACAAAAATATGCCCCTACGCTTTCGTTACACTACTTATATGGGCGAAGAGCACTCTGCCGCAAACAAAGTTGTCGTCGAGTTCTGCGCCTCCGACATGCCCGACCTAACTCCACAACAAAAGGACAAGCTTATTAAGTTAGCAGGCCCACGCTACAATCCTTCGACGGACATCGTAAAGATGAGCTGTGAAATATTCGAAACTCAGGCACAAAACAAGCGGTTCCTCGGTGACACTATCTACAGGTTGTTGAAAGAAGCCCGGGACGAAAGGGATACATTCGCAGACGTTCCTTTCGACTTTCGGCATCACAAGGCCAAAGCACAGTATGAATTTCCGAAAGAGTGGTTACTTACACCGGAGAGGAAACAATACCTCGAGGCGCGGAGGAAACTGCAACTCCAGCTAGAAGCTGAACGAAAGGAAAACGGCACGTTGCTAGATGGTGTACAACTTGTAGAGAAGATGCTTGTATCTCAGCCAGTAATGGCACCGCCAGAATTAGTGGGAACTACTCCTGCTGGTCGCCGTGGGAAACAGCGACAGCGGTAGACTTTATGTTTCATATGAGTGCCCGATTTGTATTATAGTTGTCTTAAATAGGCAACTCCTCTATAGGATACTCAAGATATTAGCATATGATCTGGGTTACGAATGTACATATATTATGTCTTTAGCTTAAAGGCATACTCTGGAAACTTCTAGGCGCTGATTAATCCACTCTTGCTACATGAGAATAACGGCTGATTTACTCCATTTTCTCATTCCGCTTCTCCATCTCAAATATCAAATTATATCAACAACGGGACCCATCCTTCGTCCCCCGCAATGTCCGGGTTTCATTAAAGCCTGTGGAGCCAATCCCTTACACAATCCGAAAAGCCAGATCTCAAAGCTACCTGCGAGAGCATGGTAGTGAGGCGTGGCATCGTAGGCTCTTGGACAAGAGGCTTGCATCTCTTTCTTTTCATAAGATAGGTCAAATTTTCGGCTAGTAGAGTGGTATGCTTAAGACGCTATTTGATGGATTATGTTCAACAGACGTTTACTGAAAAGAACTCCGTAAAGCGCCGCGCACCTAGTTAGGTTACATTGATCAATACGATGTGCGACTTTGATGTAAACTGCTTAACCACTTATCATTTTACAAACACAAATCAAGGACGAAGATACTATGAGCTAGGTGAAGTGAAGTTATATTCAAAATACTATGCTCATATTTTTAAGACTTAGGATTCGGGTTTGACTTTACAAGGAGGTCATAACTAAAATTCAGTTTGGGTAATTCTCACACATCTCTAGGCTCGAAACTTGAATTATACCGCGTACAATATTTGAAGCACACCGCTACATTATACTACATAAACTCTGGTGTGTACTAATAGCTAATCCACGCCTAAGAGCCTTCTCTTATTATTCTCTGTCTCCTCCTCAAAACTAATAGCACAAATTCTGTAGTGTCCTCTGCCATGGAGCTATATGTGCGATGACTCGTAAGTGCAGGCTTCTGTACCTCTTTCCAATATGCAATAACATCGTTGAATATGCTGAAACGAGCAGTTTCACCTTGAGTCGTCTTCAACTCAACGTGGATTACGAAACTAGTTTCGGTACTTATTTATGCAGTGCTTCCCGTATCTATGCTTCAATTATATCATCCAAGGGAAATATTTGCGGTAGATTATCACTATCATATTAAGGCCAACATAACCCCCGCCACACCCACCAAATTTTCCAAAATAGCTGCGGCCTGCCTTAAGAAGGCGCCAAACAATCCAACAAGGCATCCGAACATCTCCGACCAAGCATCGACATTCTGGGCCCCAGTCTCTTACCAGATATCTTGATTAAAGTACTCAAAAGCTGAGGCGATGAAGCACATCACATGTTGATAGTTCGCACACTCCTCACGGCTAAGCGAGCGAATGAATTTTAGGCAACGGCGGCGAAGGATTAGAAGCCCTCGTTTGCGAGCCATTTCGAGTTCTTTCTCTTGATGTACTAGAAGATTTACTCTTGAACCACTTCTAAAACGTAGAAGATAGAAGGTCATTATTCGGCATATGGTCAATTTCACGGGCTATCGGAGATAATTCCTATCTGATTGTACTTTCTAAGAGGATTTTCTACCTTGGTTCTCAAGTTATAAAAAAGGGCTGGATCAGACTCAATGCGGTAGCAGTTCCCTTTAGCCAGCTAAATTACGGCTGGATGCTTAAGGATGAGGTTAATAAGCCACTGGATTGAATACACGTTATCGTCCGATAGCTTCAGAAGAAGTTTACTGAATGGAAAGGTGTTGCCCGTTACTACCCTAGCGATCGACGACCAGTAGGTCGATATGAGTTACGACATTAGACGATAAGTGAGTCGAAGGCTTAGAAAGTTGTCCATTTCGCAAAGTAGGACAACTTCTAAAAATACCCCACTCTAAATAAGGCGATCGATTTGGGACTGATAGTTTACTTAGTCAGCTATGTAGTAGGTGGAGTTTGATGTGTCCAGCGTGCTGACCCTCGAATAGGCGAGAGGATTTTAGGCGCACGGACCCGAGTTAGCGGCCTCCGTATACTTTAAGTAGGCAGTACCCTCGCACACCTCGGTGGCTTCTCCAAGCCCCATTATCAACAGCAAACCCATATTAACCTCACGATGGCAGTGCTCTTAGACCTGCCTACCGAGCTTATTAGCCAGATCATATCTAACCTAAGTGGAAGGGCAAAAGACTTATGCAGCTTATCGATCGTGTCCCGGAGCATTCACTCGATTACGGAGCCGATACTCTACGGAATCTACTCTTATGAAACTTTAAAACAAGCCTACTCTTTTCGACCCTTTCTTCGGACTATCATTCAATACCCTAAACTCGCTTCCCATGTCCGAGTAGCGAAGATAAGAAATTGGAGAACAGCGCAAAATGTCCATTCGTTTTTAGATGAAACAATCCCACCATCCGATAACGAACTTCACTTATTCGTAGAAGCAGCCAAGTGTGTGCCTCTAGATGCAGAGGCAGGTTGGTACGAGCTCATATCTCGAGGAGTAGAGGATGCAGAAGTTATGCTTCTTGTCTCTCAACTTACAAATCTCCAAGAGCTCCATCTCGCCATGCCACCCTCCTCTCCGCTCCGCTGGATGTTCATCGTTAGTGAAGCAAACAAAGCGCTAAGAGGAGAGGCCGCAGCATTTTGCTCGTTAAAAACGCTTTGCATCGAAAATGGTGCATGTGAAGGGGGTTTCCAGCTCGTCACCATTGCACCATTCTTCAAGTTGCCGTCATTACGAACATTCCAAGCGTATCAATGCCAAGATGGATCCTGGATAGCTGAAAACTATAATACCTTTGCAGAAAAGAATATTGGAAAGTTCTGTATTACTTCGATCAATATTGAATGGAGCATGCTCAGTATCGAGGCGATCAATGCTCTGATTAGGGGCTGCAAAGCACTCAGATCCTTCCAGTACAGCCACCATTACAAAGTTGGGTCTAGATTGAGTGCCGAACAATTCACAACTCGAGAGCTAATCCGAGCTTTGGGGAATCATTGTAAAACTCTAGAGTACTTCAGACTGGATTTACACTCTGGATGGTATGTAAGCTCCCGGTACAAATACCACGTTTCTCTCCTTGTATGTCCGCCTTATAGGGTCCTTGACCAGATGCCACTCAAGTGGCATTTCGAAATGGGAACGCTATAGGTAGAAGTGCCAAGCGGGTTCTGATAGTACCAAAACCCCATTTTGAAACCCATGCTAATTATAACTCCACCTTAAGGGATCCCCAAATGTGGCTTCGCCTTATAGAGGAAGAAGATGACTTTCGGCTTGGAGATATTCGAAACTTTACTAAACTTGCAACCTTAGATGTGGAACAGACTGCGTTGTTAACAGAAGATCCAAAAAAGCAAATCAGTAACCGGCCTTTCGTTGAGATGATGCCATCTTCACTACAATCGCTTACTATCCGTTCCTGTAGCGACTCCATCATTCCACATATACGGGACCTCTCTATCTGGCACAAGGATTTTCTGCCTCAACTAAAACAAGTTGAAATTACCGCAATCAAGGAAGTCATCTCAGATGTAGTTACTTACAACGCTAAGATCTGGAGCGAGAGAAGAGCCTTTACCGGAGCTTTTAGCCCTAGTGTCGACTTCAATGTGAAAGAGAAGTTTGATACTGGAGCAAGCCTAAACGGATTCTGGCCTTTGCCGCCTCCTACCTGGAGATCATGATGCCGTTTCTGTGGAGCGCGTTAATTGTCTCTCATTCCCGTAATTTATTCGACAAGCCAGGCGTTATCTAGTTTCCTCATAGAATTAGCATGGCGCATCAAGGAATAATATTTTTGAGGGTTTCTGGCGATCTTTACTGGCCCGTCCCGTCTTAGAGCTATTAAATGTTATCCTCCATAATGGCAATTAAAAAAATCCTTTAATTATTTGGTAACAGCGTAAACAACAGAAGAACTGTATAGCTCCATTACGGATCAATAGAGTTAAGTCATGTGTTATATAAACGAACTTACCAATGTCGTCCCTTTCTCGTGTCAGCCAGTCCCTTAGCGTGATTCGTTTCCCTCACTGGTTTATTCTCAGCCGTGCCTCATACATCATCACTTCTCATTATGCTTTTGTGGTCGCGCCTCCATTGTATTGGTCGCTTTCATAATACACATACACAGTTTCTTATCTCATTCTATCTAAAATAATAGTAATGGTATGGAAGCGGTCTAAGCCAACTAGCCTACACCCAACGTACCTTATGGTCTCATCTATTCTTATCTTTTACGCTTTATCCTGGCTCCTCATTAGAAATTAGCTACATCTTTCTGAACCACCATTGGCAACAATATTTGGAACCTTAATCGGTTCAAAAGGAGCAGCTGTGCTGACACTTCATGAATGGGAGTTCAGCGACGATATCATTCAAGAGCCCACTCAAATCACTGTCGGCGTGCAGCGTTTTGCTGCTGGTCTTGAACTTTCGAATGCCTTTTTCTCACATCATTGGGAGAGCATTGCGATTCTTGTCAGCCTAGTAATGACCTTCGGGTGAGTTACTTGTGCGCTTTTGTCTACCTCATATTTAGAGCGGGTATTCCAACCTCATTAATCATCGCTGCTTATCACACACTAACGAATTCTGTCCTTTCAGCAAGTGTACTTTCATTGAAGCTGACAACTCCGTACGCGAACAGCTAAAAGAATCCGTCGACTTCTTTCTGCGAAATCTGGGTGCAACAATGGAATTTCCTTTCCTTTCATCTACATCGGCCTTCGCATCCTCATGCGGATTTCCACAGGAGAATTTACTAAGAAATGGTTCTTCATCACTGGTCTCTTACAATACGTTTTTAGCATCTTCCTAGGTCTCGTTATTGTCACATCGAAAATCGAGTCTTTCGGTTTTCTCATAGCCGGAACATGATTGGGAGTGCTTCATATCCGCCTTCCTACTTCATGTTACCGCGTTCTCCATTTGAGCCGCTAGTACGCTTGGCATGAATGATTTCCGATTAACTTTAAGCGCTGGGGTTGGTTTTGCCCGTGAAGACGGCCCACCAACGGCCGAGACGCGTTTTCCAGCCATTCTAGACTTGCTTCTCAATTCCACCATGTTCAACCTTTTCCGAACTATGGTGCCTCGGGGCTCGTTCGATTCCGTCTAAGGAGTTACGCCTCTACGACTTCTTGGTTTCTTCACTCTCATCATTACCTTTCGCCGTCTTCCTGCCATCATGGGATTACAAAGATGGATCCCAGATATCGAAACAAACCGCGAGAGATTATTCTGTAGGTATTTTAGTCCCATGAGTGTTAGTGCTCTCTTCCTCGTCATGGGAGCTCGTGCACAGTTGGAAGTTGATTCATCTATTCCATTACCTCATCCCCCGATGACTTACTCAAGGCGAAGTAGCGTGAGGTGAGGATGATATAGCTAGTTATCTATTTTGCAGTGCTAGGTTCGTGATACAATATCATAGGAAACGACGATCGTA
>KV749927.1:0-12389 GCA_001692915.1 Glonium stellatum
CTGGATATTCGCTTATTGAAAACCACGCTGCTGGTCAATCAAGGAATTCCTCAGCAACTGCGTTGCCGTGTCTTCGTCCATCTCCGCGACTTCGATAACATTCCGCTGAGCCAGCTTGACGGCGACTTCCCGGCTCCTCGTGGTGAACACTACAAATCCTTGGCTACTCTTCGGTAGATAGTCAACCAAACGATGCGACATGTCCCTCCTATCGGCGTCACTAATCCACATATCCATGTCGTCAGCATTGTCAAAAATTAATAGCCATCTTCCAGTGCTCTCTCTAGCCAGGTGACTTTGCACAAGCTTCTTTACGTCTGCCTGTTTATCTTCTATGCCAGGTATTTGCAGCTGGCGGCCAATCTCCAAGTATGCTTGCTGAAGGCTTTCAATGTTTGTGGCTGGGATCCAAAAGACGGAACATTCTGGGTACCATTTTCTTGTCCGGAAGGTTAATTCAATCGCGATTTGTGTTTTACCGACACCTCCAAGGCCGATAATTGCAATTTTTGCGGGTCGATTTTCCGCAAACAATGTCTTTTCAAGTCTGTCTAGCTGAGTGTTGCGGCCAACAAATAGCGGATTCCTTGCAAAAGGCACCGTCCAACAAGCCTTGCGAGCGGCTGTACAAGATTTAGCGAAGGGTGTACAGGAAAAGTTAGGTATCGTACTTATCTGAAGCCGCATAATACGAATGGTGTATTCCTATATAGTGGTGAACCTCTAAATAATGCCAGACCAAGCTATCGTGCCCTTACGTGTACAACAGCGGCGAACGCGGTGTCTGTTCTATCTACGCGAAATCAGCCAAAGAATACTAGGCGAAGTCTTCAATGTACACACTCTGCTTCTGCCTCAAGTTCAGAACACAATCTCGCACCCGGAATTTCTGCGCTTGGTGATTAAGGTATTCGCCTGTTGCTGACTCAATAGTGCCCTGCTCCTTATATTCAGCCAATCCAACGTTTTGCAGTCCTTGATCCACATTAAAGCGGAAGTAACGCTTCTGGTCAAAATGCTGCGCCCATCTGGCTATAAACTTCCTCTCCGTATTCTCTGTCTCAGTTACAATTCCAACTAGCGTTTTAGAGAAGAGCTTTAGCATATTGTCCTCGATTGTTTGTTTGCCAGGTTTTCCCGTTCCAATTGAAATAAAGCATTTTACTAGAGGCTTTAGGTCGCCCGTTTCGGAACACCAAATATTCCCAGCTTCTCCCTCGACCTCATCAACTGGATTATTCGCGCCCAGCACACCGTCGACGAACTGACGTGCCCCGATGGCCACGGGGCTAAAGAAACCGGTTGCCGCCGAGGTCGCAAGAGCGGCTTCACAAACAGTAGCAGAGATGTCGAGTTCGTCAGGCAGGCTGTAACTTCTCAGGCGTGTGATCCCGGAGGTTTCTTTGGCAGTGGTGCATACGAATCTGGGGGTATGTAAGCGGTCTACATATAGCATGTTCAAAAGGTACTCACACTCTGCACCCACGAAGCTCTCCATCGTTGAAGAGGTCTGCCTTCGAGGGGTTGTAGCGAGTAACAACCTCCTCGACCGCGTCCTTGAGCCTCTCTGAATCGAACTGCGCCTTGACTCTACCTCTCCAATCAATCGGGAGCTGGTTGGATTTCTCGTTAAATATGTTCTTCATAAGATCACTCTATGCTGAAATGCATTGATCCACATCCATTTCTAGCCGACCAAGCATAATAGCAATGAGCCTAGGTATTCGTGTTAGCCAAGCCAGCAAGGAAGAGTGTTATGCGTACCCGCCCGTGCTAGTGCCGCCGATAAGATCAAATATCTCGCATGGCTTCACACGAGAGAGATTAGCCGCTTGACGTTCATGATTGAGCCGCGACATAAGGCCCTTTAGGATGTAGAGAGTCGACAATCCTCGGACTCCACCGCCATCGAGAGACAATAGGCAGAGACCGCTTTCATCGACGGGATTTAGCTTTTCGGCCAGCTTTTTGGCCAGTGGTTGCTACATTGGGACGTCAGTGATCTGGGTGGATATTCCTTTTTTTTGGAGAACTATAGAGGGTTAAGAAAGTGCCAGAGCAGCGTGAGGCTAGGTCAATAGCGACTGACAGCTGGGTCGTGAGAAGGTGGGCTGTATCTCTTAGCGCAAGCATTCAGCGCTGGCAAGGCTGGGCATGGTCCATTCATAGTGGAGTGCAGCCTAATCACGCTCTTCATGATTACCTGTCTAACACCTCTTTCATTCGTCGATGCGCTTGGCGAATCTAATTCGAACACGAACTGGAGTCAAAGATATATCTTTTATTGACAGGACTGCATTCAAAGTGTTCCATCCGTAGTCTAGCCACTCACACTACACCGGCTACAAGCGATGAAGAGCCTTAGGCCCTGTTCGACGAAGCACCTACGCAGCGGTACAGCTATGTGCATGACTAGCCTCCACCCCCCTTCCACTGGCGGTTTGCGTCCTACTGTTATCGATAAGAGTTAGCCAATAGAGTCATGACTCAAACGTACTTCTAATACTGGAGATTTGATAATCTGCGCACGGCCTAACCTTCGTAGGACACTACCAGCGGAAGGGATAGCTACAATAGTTCGTTATAGAGTATTATAGTCGTCACAGAGCTATGAGCCTTGCCTTGAGCGTTCGCCCTATTGCGGAATAACCCACTAAACTCTAAAAAGTTGGTTAGCTATGGTGGCCTACCACCAGGTAGCCCTTTTAGGGCTCGGGGGCAGTGGGAGCGCATGGATGGACACCGTGAGTCTTATCATGAGCTTCGTCGCGAGTCTTGTCGTAAACCTATTGTGAACCTTGCTGCCGATTTTACGATAGCCGCCTTGGTATTATAAGTTAACTTGTTGACGAACTTTCTCGTAAGTCATTGGTTGACGTTGCATTCTGTAAGCGAGATCGAGCTGCAAGAGCAGTGCACTATCGTCTAGCTACTTCTCCAGAAAAGCCCATGTCAGTTTTGAAGTGTCACGTGGAGATAGACTTGGGCTCGGAACCGTGTTGAATGTTAACCACACCGGTCCTCCCCACTTGCCGGACGACTTTCTTCACTTATACCAACCCAAAGAAACTGAGAGGCTTCATCTAAAAAGTTGTGGCTGACTTTTGAAATCAAGCCTCGAGATGAAGCATTTCTGTTAGGCGGGACTATGTGGTACGGCCGGGGTTAGCCCAGAACAGGCTAGGACTACTCAGCCAACTTTAATATAATGGCATGAGGACTGCTCCGTTGGTTTTGCTGTGTCAACACTCTCGTCATGATTGCGCACTGATGGAAAACGCTCATCGACAGGCGCAGGTGCATAATCACCTTTACGCAAACCTGATTACTCAAACCCAACCCATAGCACGAAACCCTAATTACTTTTTGTAGTGGGAATAGATCCGAAATGACTGATAGTGCTATAATGCACAGATATACCGACTCCAAAACTCGCCGTACCCAAGCAACGTGCGCCAGCAAAGTACTCATCCTTAGACACCAGCAACAGCAGGGTCGACATTCAGGTTCCAATCAATCTCAGCGTCTTTCCCATACCTCTGCACCAACCATTCATTGGTCTTCTTGAAGTGTCCGCAGTCAAACTACCACATAATTAGCCCGTTAATTCTCGACTGTAGAGACGATTAGTGCTGGGGAGTCTATGACTTACGAAGCCTCTAGCTGCGCTGAGCGGACTTGGGTGAACACTCTTAAGAATCAGATGTTTCTCTGGGTTTACCTTCTGGACGTTCTTCGCTGCTGGTGTTCCCCAAGCCAAGAAGACAACTCCGTTGGTTCTGACCTTAGCAACTGTATCGATCACCTTCTGCGTGAGACGCTCCCAGCCCCTATCTTTATGAGAATTCGCTTCCCCTCGACGAACGGTGAGCACAGTATTGATGAGCAATACCCCTCGGTCAGCCCAGGGCGTTAGCAAGCCACCGTTTTTGGGAGGTGGTTTGAAAGATGGGTAATCTTTGGTGAGGGCCTTGTACATGTTCCTAAGGGACGGTGGCGCAGGGGTAGGAGGACGAACGGAGAAGCAAAGACCATGTGCTTGGTTAGGACCATGGTAAGGATCTTGACCTAGGATGACGGCCTTGACACTGTGGAGTGGTGTGTGTCGGGACCTACGTCAGTGATAGTCAGCATGTGATACCATTGTACGGAGACTAGTGGACATAGGCGAGAGGCAGTGTATGGTGCAGAAACTAAGGACGCTTACCATGAATAAACATCTTGCATTGGAGGATACACCGTCTTTCCACTCTCAATCTCCTTTTTCAAGAACCGCTTTAGGTCAAGGAACTGAGGAGTCACGATCTCATCCTTCAGGTGAAGCAGCCAGCTCTCGTCAAGCGTATCAATCTCCAGTTTCAGCAATTCCTTTTGTTCATCAGTGAGCTTCGCAACCCATGCATCTTTGTTGAACTTGGAGGGAGCGGCAGCCTTGGCTGGGTCTGCAGAGGAGGCACCAGACTTGGGCGGTCCAAAGAAGGAGGTGATGCTACTATTGACTTTGGGCTTCTTTGCGTCTGTGGCGATATCTGCTGCCTTGCGCTTGAGGGACATGATTGCGAGAGATTGCAATTAGTTTGATTGGGTTGATGAAGAAAAGAGGAGTTAGCTGGGGAAATCGGACATTTATTGGGGTTCCTTTGCTTTTTCTAGGCGTCCATCTCGGGATTCCCCAGCTGAGAGAGATCGCTTAGCTTCACGCGACGCGCCCAAACCTTAAAACACGAAGTCACGTATGATGTCACAGAAAGCAGTCTGACATGCCTGGTGACAGGCAACAAACAATTGGACCATGAGTATTGTTGGACGTGCGCTTCACTGCCAGACGAAATGACCTCAGCGGAGGTGAAGCAGAAGCTTAAAAGGCCTCTGGCTTCCCGCTCTTTGAGCCCATCCTCCAGCACTTCATCTGAATTCAAGATAATTTCAACTAAACTTCAACACATCAACCACAATGACTACTAATACTAATCCCGGAAATTTTGCCAATCGTCCTACCGAAGAAGTTCGTGAGATTGCTGCGATGGGCGGCCGTGCTAGCCATGGAGGCGGAAATGCTGCTGAGTCTCAAGTAAGTGACTTCGAGCCTACTCCATGAACAAGGAATTTTGCATAGAGGGGATGGTAAAGCTGTGTGGTAACTATAATACCACTGTAAAGCATTACGTGGCACTTCTCATGAGTGGTAAAGGGTTGTTTCACGTTATGAAACCACATCTGCTAAGCTTAACAACTCACAACCATTACCTACACGCAACTGCAAGTCTCTTTGCATGTTTACCGTATCCTAACTTTTCCGATATAGACCCAACCCGATCGTAACGCAGACGGCACCTTTACCAAAGGTAGTGAATTAGCGCGAGAGCTAGGAGCTCAAGGCGGCCATGCGAGCCATGGAAGCGAACACGCTACTGGAGCGACTGGAGTGAGTACCCTCCTCCTAAGCCGGACGTATTGTTTGATGACTTACCCAATTGTAGTCTCATCCCGATCGTAACCCAGATGGCACCTTCACAAAGGGCTCCGAGGCTGCTAGAGAAGCCGGAATTAGGGGAGGTCATGCTAGCCATGGAGGCGGACACACCGAACAGACTGAGGTAGGCACTGTTGTGAGTAATGAGATTTGCATTTTACTGACACTCCTACAGAATCTTCCTGGCCGCAACCCGGATGGTACTTTCACCAAGGGATCTGAAGCCGCCAAGGAGGCGGGAATCAAGGGCGGACATGCTAGTCATGGAGGATCTTGAAGCTGAGGAGCTTTGCTGATATAGCAGCAAGGGAAGGGAATGCTATTATGGGTTTGCGGGCTAGCGACTAGCGGCCGTATGGGCAATGAATTAATGACTAGTGGAGCATTAACGAAATTGGTATTGTGACTGTTCATTGGCAGGCCAAAAATAATTTCAATTCTTTCAGCAAATTAGCTGGACAGCTCAAACTGTCATTCAAAAAGAAAGCGATAGTCTAAATTTGTCAATAGGCATTTTTTTCAAATTTGAAGGCTCCCGGAGCTTCATGTGAGAATCCTGGAAAAACTACTAGAAATGACCAACCCCCAGTTAACTCAGGAGTAAGTACCGCCCTGGGGTGCTCGCACAGGCGCCAAGACCTTATACGAAACAAACAGTTGGACGACCGAGCTAGAAGCCCAGATGTCGGTCGTAGACGCAGCTAAATTTCCAAATCGGTTATTTGTAATGTGGTTGATCTAGAATTGTGCCAAACTAGAAGCGTGGATAGGGGCCAGGTAAGCAAGCTGTTGTCAAATCTGCAGTCCTTCATCAATCGGAATCCTTCAACTTACCTGAAACATCGATACCGATCTACAGTACATTATGCTCGAGGAAAATTTGCGTTCAGCAGTCAAAGCCTACACGTGTTCATTATCAGGTACGTTGATATGGTAGTTTTACGGTGCTCGCTCCTAATTGGATGGGCTTCACTCCTCCCGTTGGTGCTGCGGTCCGTTTTGGGCGGCATATCCGAAGCCGTCAACGCCATTTCGAGATCGATGCACGTCAGAAGCCACGAAACTGGTCATCCTGAACAGCACACACCGACAGTCTGGAAGTCAGTAAAAGCCCGGGATACGCAATAAGCAGCCACCCGGGCGGGATGAGACAATGTTGGACGGAGAGTTGCGCCATGGAAGAGAAGGCATAAACGTAGTCGGGAGCAGCTGCAAGATGCGCTTCGCAAATAGTACGACGAGTGAAACCGGGCAAGGAAGGCTAGAGAACTTCAGTTCATGCCCCTCGTGTGGTCAGAGTCGACGCCCTAAGTCGACGCCCGAAATTATTAATAGCGAGCAGTCCCCCTCTTTTTTTCCGCGGCGTGCCGTGTGCCGTGTTGCTGACCGCCCGCCTCGACCTCGGAGAACAAAAAAGAAGAGTGGTGCGAAAAAGCTGGAGGCGCCCACCCCCGGCCCAAGTCCTTGGTATTGGGAACACGGAACTAGACCACCACACTCGATACCCTTCCGCTGGGTTCCAGCAAGTCAAACCCGTTGCGCACCGACAACCATCGCCCGAATGCTTAACCTTCCCACCAACATGTCTCTGGCTATTCCTCCCTCTCCAGCTGCCGAGTCTGACCCTCCATCTTCCGTCGAAGCCGTGAGCCCGCGCTCTATAATCGAAGCCGACGTATGTCTACACGGGTGGCTCTCTTTTCACTCTCTCTACCGCTTCGCGCCTCATTCAACTGACTATCCCTCGTTGCACAGTCCGAACCCTCGGATGGGGCAGAGAGTTGTGACACGTTGGTCTCCTTCGCAGGAATGCGCCGCGAAGCTGCTTATGGCTAACTATTTCATAGGAGTACAAAGTCTGTCAACCAAAGCATATTCGATTTCATTCGAGAGAATGGCAGGACTTATCATCGCTACCAAGCCGGAAGTATGTACTCTCCAGTAGTCCCTAGTTGCGCGCATTCCTTTACTGACATTATTACAGCCTACATGTTTCCGAATGACCAGGTATATACTCATCTACTCCTACCACAAGCGTAGCGCCTAAACAGCATTACAAATCGATTTACTGATTCGACATCCTTTCTAGTCGGAGAACGAGAGGCTTGACTTGCAATATGAGATAATCAAAGTTCTATTCAAAGGCCGTAACTTTTATGCGCCGCTGAAGGATCCTAAGAAAATATTGGATATTGGTACGGGCACTGGAAAGTGGGCAATTGAGATGGGTATGGTGCCCTAGACCATTTTCTGCGAACGAAACTAACGATGTGCAGGAAACCAATTCCCCAACTGCGAAGTGTGCAGCTCTAGTATGTCTTGTAATCTGCGCTAATTGTGAATAAGGTCACGGGAACCGATTTGTCACCAATCCAGCCTGAGTGGTAAGCATATAGCAGCACTATAAATGCGCCATTGCTCACGATGCTGAAGGGTACCGAACAACGTGAAGTTCGTTATTGATGATGCGAATGAGGAGGATTGGATGATCGCTCCAGATTCTCATGACTATATCCACACTCGCATCCTTCTTGGTTGCTTCGAGGACTTCCGGGAAATTATCAAGAAGTCATTTCGGTGCTTAAAGCCCGGCGGATACATGGAGTCCCAAGAGTATATGCCCACAGTATACTGTGATGACGGTACGATGGGTCCCGATTATGCGTTCGCCGAATGGACAGCTACCCAAGACAAGGCCGCAATGACCCTTGGCCGTCCGCTACGTATCGCGAACAAGTTGAAACGGTGGTACGAGCAAGCAGGTTTTGTAGACGTTCATGAAGAAATTTACAAGCTGCCTGTGAATTCGTGGCCAAAAGACCCGCAGTTCAAGATGTTAGGACGATTCACTGAAAGCAACTTGCTCGATGGTCTCCAAGCGTTCAGCCTACAGTTGTTCCAAAAAGGACTAGGTTGGACCAAGGACGAAATCGAGGTTTATCTAGTCCATGTCAGAAAGGCTATATCTGATCGAAACGTTCACGCATATCATAAGATGTAAGATTGACCGACTTTGTCTTCCGAACTTGTCTAGTATCTTTGCTAACCTTATCCCTTAGCTACGTCGTTTGGGGCAGGAAGCCTGAGAAAGAAGAAGCCTCCGCAAGCTAACGCATGGCAGTCGTCTTCAGTGCCACGCGTGCGACACGG
The DNA here is from genome assembly GCA_001692915.1 of Glonium stellatum. Classification (NCBI taxonomy): domain Eukaryota; kingdom Fungi; phylum Ascomycota; class Dothideomycetes; order Gloniales; family Gloniaceae; genus Glonium; species Glonium stellatum. The sequence goes on from KV749927.1 coordinate 8,624, forward strand.
CCTCTGTATCACGATTAACGATTTCCCTATGTTTTTTATTATGACTTTTTCCAGCATTTCAGCGGCGCAAGATCAATACATACGGCAGTTGCCGAAGAGGCGTTGGTTGGGGTCAGCATGTCAAGTAATCTTTGGCAGCGACGGGGCTTGGGCGTATCTTCATTCCTGGAATACCCTGTCGGCACGGAGCTGGCTCCTTTGCACTCGAGAGGCAAGAACAGTAATGAAGATGCATTTGCACTGATTGGATGGCGTGATGGCACGATGGCACGATGGACGGAGTGGGTAAGGATCAGGGAAGCGATATTGGATCATCTTGAGGCATGTTGGAAACTGAATCACATAGCATACATATTCTCTCGTTTAAAAGCGGGCTCACTCTGCACACCGCTTTGTATCTAAGGGCATAACCGTTTTGGAGACTATTTCTGAAGCAGCCTTTTGCATTACGCGTCTCCGGCACAGTGGGATGTGGGTTCTCCATTACGCAAAGGTGCTCCCGAACCTCGACGTTGGTGCTACGGTCCATGCAAAGTACGACCCGCGCGTCACCGAACATCTCAGACATAGACTTACGCGATGCAAACCTCGCTCCAAGGCAAGTGAAAATCCCAACCTGGGCCAAGATGTATTCACGTGACCTGTCAACCAAAGAGGGTCTTCCTCGGAAGGAGACTGCCTGTCATTGGAGTAGCGGAATGTTAAAGATAAGGCACGGACGAGAATCCCCCACGCACATGGGAGCTAGGACACTCCTTGAAGAAAGAGGGAGCCACAGTGGCCCAGCGAGGCACGAGACCTTGGAGGCGCCGCACAACACCACGCTCAAGCTCAACCCCGAGAGCAACACAGAAAAATGGCCACAGCTTCAAAAAAGCTTCTCGCCTTTGTTTACCGCATACGAAGAGGCTGACACGACGCTACAGAGTCGTACAGTTAAACAGTCAAATAATCAGTCTGCTGGTTCCAGTCGGTTGCCAGAGGCAGGGAAAAGAACGAGGTAGGAAAACTGCAGTCATGGCTGCGCCCAGCTATCCGCGACACGGGATCGGTATGCGCGAAAAGCGAGTCTCGAAGGCCTTCGTGGGGCTAAATGAAGACAAAAATACCATCGCGTTGACCGCGGAGAAGGAGGCACGTCGTCCCTTTATGAGTTTGGTGAACGGCGAAGGGTGAAGTTGGGTTGCTGATAAGGAACATACAGCCACCAGCACAACCCGGCATTTCGAGACGCGCTACTGGCCCCCCCAGATAAGCCGATCAACAGCGCTGGATATCCTCGTCATCCAATCGTATATGTGTCATTTCTTTTGCACCACTGTCAGATGCCCAGGTCGATTCTGGAAGCCTTCACTGCGTTCGACCTCAGTTCTTCATAGCGAACGGGTATGAGAGCAACCTTAGCCCGTCCACTTCCATTCCCACCGTCGCCCCCAAACCACACACATCTGCACCTCGGATCAACATTCACTATCTCTTATCACACCTAGCCGCCGAATTCATACTAGTCCTTGCTTCCTCCTCCCACCCTGGTGTCTCCACAAACCTAAAGTAGTCACTACACAGATCGCCGCACGAGCATTATCCGCGGACTTGTACGAGATCAGCATACTCAGGTATGTCCGGAGAAGCTTCGTCTTTTGTCCAGACGTCAGAGCTTCCCCCAGGTTATAAAGTCTAATGCCGCAGGGCTGATTTCCTTCAATAGTCGGCTTTCTATTTATCTTTGCCTCAACCACGGTCTCTTTCGCTTCTGCTGCCACCATTTTTTAGTCCTTTTCGCCAATCAGAAGCGAGACCTGTCTGGCCATCATGGTCCAAATCTCTCTTCTTTGGGCCGCCCCAGAGGTAAACCCAGTCAACAAGAAGTAAGTCTCATACTGTTGGGTTATATCAGAAGAACCATAGCTGAGAATATTTGCTCAGAGCTCGTTCGATTCCTTTCTTCAACCCAATCAACCTTTATGGCCGAGTCTTCTTCTTCGCTTGGTTCGGTTTTATGATTGCTTTCTGGTCCTGGTATGGTAAGCTTGACGACGCCATGTATGCCCACTTATCTATGGCCCCTCGATGCTAATCCGAGGTGCAGCCTTCCCGCCGCTTTTACACGATGTAATTGCCAAGGATCTTGGGATGAAACAATACCAAATTGCAAATTCAAATATTATTGCTTTGGTTGCAACGTAAGTACCTTCACAAAGTAGCGGCAACCTCAACTAACCAATAGATCAGCCTCATCGTTCGTCTTATTGCAGGGCCTTCATGTGATAGATTCGGTCCTCGCGTGACCTTTGCCGGTTGTCTCTTTGCTGGAGCCATTCCTACCTTCCTCGCAGGCGCCGTGTTCAACGTCCCCGGTCTCTATGCACTCCGGTTCTTCATTGGAATTCTTGGTGGCAGCTTCGTGCCCTGTCAGGTATGGACAACTGGATTTTTTGACAAGAATGTTGTTGGAACTGCCAATGCCTTAACCGGTGGACTCGGTAACCTTGGCGGCGGCATCACCTACTTTGTCATGCCAGCCGTGTATAACTCCCTCCTCAAGGATGGCCTTAAGCCACATAAGGCATGGAGAGTCTCCTTCGTTGTCCCTGGAGCCCTCATTGTAATTACAGCCTTATTTCTTCTGATCCTCTGCCCCGACTGTCCGACTGGCAAATGGTCCGAGCGACAAGCGGCCGCAGAAACCAACCTTCGCACCCACAGTGTCAGCGGCGTTGTCGTCCCTGGTAAAATCTCAGCCGAAAATAATACCGTTGGTACAGAATCGCCTCACTCAGACGACGAAAAGAAGCACGGGTGGGCTGATAACGAGGCTCAGATGGGCGACCAAGAGATGGTCGACACAGCGCGCGGCGAAGTGATCCAGAAACCCACTCCAAAGGAGGTACTCCACGTTATCTGCTCCCCTCAGACCATCGTCACTGCCGCCGCCTACTTCTGCTCCTTCGGTGCTGAACTAGCCATCAACAGCATCCTGGGCAACTATTATGCGAAGAACTTTCCCAAGCTCGGCCTGCAGGAGCAAGGCAACTGGGCAGCTATGTTCGGTCTCCTGAATGGCGTGACGCGCCCGCTCGGGGGCTTCATCAGCGACATGGCATACCGACGCACGCATAGCGTGTGGGCGAAGAAGATGATCATGCACGCGTATGGCCTAATCACGGGCGTTTTCCTGATCGTCATCGGGGTAGTCAACTCCAAGAACCAGCACACCATGTTCGGGCTGGTGGCCGGCATGGCCTTCTTCCTTGAGGGCGGCAACGGCGCTAACTTCGGCCTCGTACCTCACGTGCACCCCTATGCAAACGGCATCGTGTCCGGCTTCACTGGTGCTAGCGGCAATCTTGGCGGCATCATCTTTTCCATCATCTTCAGATACAATGGCACCCAGTATGGCAAGGTGTTTTGGATTATCGGCGTCATGCACATTGCTATCAATTTAGCAATAAGCTGGATTAAGCCCATTCCTAAGGGGCAAATCGGTGGCCGCTGAGAGAAAAAGTTTATTGTCCATTTTCTTTCAAATATTGTAATATCTTGGATATTCATGACGGTAGAGTTTTGATGACTGACCGCTCGTTTGGATTGGGCTGTACATAGCTGTTTGGAAAGGGCTTCGACCCGGCGTTATTCTTTTGAGATATCCTTGACATATTACGCCGTGAAAACGAAAGGCTTATGGTTTTACGACTTACGTTTTCTTATAATCCGTACGTGAATTTAGGTGGCTGATGGTCATACAACCCCCCCCCCCGAATGAGCC
>KV749928.1:1804-23892 GCA_001692915.1 Glonium stellatum
AGGCGGATGAATCCGAAATCCAGGGGGATGAAGATGGACGGCGTTTTGTGGTTTATGGGAGTTTGGGGCTATTTCTTTAACTAATATGAGCAAGTGAACAGATGAGAGATCAACAGACCTGCAGCAGTTCGTAAAGAGGACCAATCACGGTCAGATCCAAATGGGTCAATAATAAATGGTAAATTTTCTTCTATTCAGCATAGTCTTCAATGTATATTAGCATAGCACACCACCCAGGGGGACCTGGGCGACGCATGGGACAACTCCCGCCAGTCGTCGTTAAATGCATACCATACCATACCATACCATAACAACTCCACCTTATGGAGTCCTAAAATAGATACTGTATTTTCACCTGTTTTAAGCTTATTCGAGCCTTCCTAGGCCTTTTATTGATGCTATTAAAACCTTGGCCATACACTAATTAAAATTACTAATAACGCACATTCAAAGTATTCTATAATAGCGTATACTATGTTAGCAATACTAGTAGAGGCTTTAAAAAATAAAACTTTTATATATTTTATTTAATCGTTAAATACAGTATTTGCACAAGTTACTTGTCAAATACATCAAACAACGTCTTAAACAATGTGCCGAAAGAGCCGTTGAAGGAATTGGACGTAACATTACGAACATAGCGAGAAAATGTTCAAGTTGCTCATCCAAGGGTTCTAAATAGCTGCGGCAAGAGGTTTTGGCGTTCAAGCCACTCGAATGAAGAAACCCGGAAGATCTTACTAAGAACTAAAATACGGTGCTATCGGATTGATAAGAAACAGACACGTATGTGGCTAGTCCATGACCTCCTTAGCCTGGTGATCTATGGACATAGACTAGAGTGTGGAGAGACCAACATATACCAGAAAAATGATCTTTATTACCTAAATAGTAAATTATTACTTATGTTTTGCTGATGAAGCCCGGAGCTTAGTAGTGATAAGGTATTTTGTGCAACTCGAAATTATAGAAGCTCAGTTCTTCATAAATCTAATCCTGGACAAAAGAGACTTACAATTACACGGTTTGATCTTCTATTTCCATGTAAGCTTTCCATGCCAGAAAACCCTGGTGCGCATGGGCGTAAAAAGTTCTAAAACCGCTGTTCCTAGACTGACTGAAGAACTTGAGAATGTCGAGCTCCGGCCCTATGATAAATAGTCTCGTATGAGATTACCCACAACGGAAAATGTCGTTCTGATATAATATCAAATTTCGTCTTCAATATTCTCTATTCTTCTTCTATGGAAATTATTGTCGTAGCCTGTGTTAGCCTGAAATGATGGATGATTACTTACACCATAATTTTGCCGTGAAGTTTTAGGCCTGAAATAGCTGCACTACTAACTATAGCTTGTGAAGCTATAGGCACCCCATTTAACATACTAAATCATGTCCTTTGTGTCCTACGGCGGCCTCCTTCCTCTGTGCATTCACAATGGTCGCTTAGATGAAATTGAACTCACGACGGGCCGCTTGCACATAGTATAGGCTATTGGAGAAATTTTGGATTTTAAAGTTTGATGGGACATATACACTACACCCGTCATATAGCCTTGGAGGCGCTATTTCTTAAAAGCGTTTTGAACCGTTGACCTACAACTTTTTTACAAGAAACTTAAAGGCTGCAAGATTATGCGTGCCAGATCCTCTTGATCGCTTCTGTAATGCCAACATCATTTGTCTCAAATTCGTACAATGAAACTCCCACTGTTATTGTCGCAATCCGTAGTATCCACATGAGAAGACTCCTCACTGCCGGGACTCGATTAACGGGGAAGTAGTCGATAATAGAGGATCTTTAACACGTTAGCTTAGTTTTGCTGTTTTTAGTATGGCATAAGTACATACTGGAACCCGACGTGCGAGTGAACCAGCAAAAGAGCGCAAAGAGTAGCGTCCATGAGGGGGTTCAGAGAACCAGCCGCAAACGGCGCAATTGTTAGAGGAACGAGGCCAGCAGAGACGAGCCTATTAATTATAATCAGTTAAATATATATGTGCAATGGGCATGGTATCTTCACCTCTCGAAGGACCAGTGATAGCTTCCATGTGCTGGTGAAGGGTCGGGTACGATTGTGGGGTCATTGAGGGTTCCTTGAACTTTTTGTGGGAGAGGAGGAAGGATCGGTCGACGACTGGTGGTATGAAAAGTAGCAATCCTCGAAGCTCCTGGTAGAGTATCTCGTACAAATGCCGATTGTAGAGGTTGTCGGCTTAATGGTGACGCATGGTTGATGGTGGAGCGGGCAATGGAAGAGGCCATGCGCTTGGTAGGCGCAGCACTGCATGCCTGCCTGAGCAGCGTAAGTCTAGCCATTGAAGCCATTGTGATTGAAGCGAAATGCATATTTGTTTGAGGAATGAAGGTGGGTGTTGAAGGAGGGATGGAGGGATAATGGCCTCGGGTGATGCTTCTCGGAATCGCGCGTCATGTGATTGGTCGAGTTCCCGAAGGTCAAGCAAATCTCTCGAACCTCAGACGATGCTGCCAGAGACCTCTAAAGCAGCACCCCCATCTCAACCGTCATCCCACCTACCCATAGCCCATTCTCTCCTCTCCTCTGCGTCGTCATGGCTTCAAGGCGGCTAGCTTTCAACCTCCAACAGAGCCTCCGCAGCCGCGCCGCCCTGAGATCCGTTCAGCCCTTGACAAGAGGGCTCGCAACTCCCGTCAGCCATGGATCAAAAACGGAGTCAACGACCCTGAGCAACGGCTTCACGGTATGAAAAATATATTAATAGGCCATGAGCATCAATTGATTGATTTGGCAGATCGCTACGGAACATTCACCTTGGGCACAGACGTCGACGGTTGGTGTTTGGATTGATGCTGGAAGCCGCGCGGAGACCGACAAGACCAATGGCACTGCTCACTTCTTAGAACATCTTGCCTTCAAGGTAGAATTACTTATGAGTAGTTTTGGTGTACAAGATACTAAGGCAATTGGCATGTAGGGAACCGAGAAGCGCACCCAGCAACAATTGGAGCTCGAAATAGAAAATATGGGTGGCCATCTTAATGCCTATACGTCGGTACGTATTGAGTAAATATCAGTACTTTCTAATCATCCTGACTGTTATACAGCGGGAGAATACTGTCTACTACGCAAAGTCTTTTAATTCCGATGTTCCGGCTACTGTCGACATTCTCTCTGATATCCTGCAAAACTCCAAGCTCGAGCCACAAGCGATTGAGCGAGAACGCGATGTCATTCTTCGGGAACAAGAGGAGGTGGACAAGCAATTAGAAGAAGTTGTTTTCGACCATCTCCACGCCACCGCATTTCAGGGTCAACCGCTTGGCCGGACAATCTTGGGGCCGAAGGAGAATATTCAAAGTATCTCAAGAGAGGATCTAACTGGTTACATTAAAACTAATTACACTGCCGATCGTATGGTGCTTGTTGGTGCGGGTGGAGTCCCACACGCGCAGCTTGTTGAGCTTGCGGAGAAGTACTTTGCTGGCCTTCCGTCCGGGCCGCCAACATCGCAGTCATCAGCCATCGCAGCTGCCCAGAAGATCAAGCCGTCCTTTGTTGGCTCTGAGGTCAGGATCCGGGATGATACCATGCCAACTGCCAACATTGCCATTGCCGTGGAGGGTGTTAGCTGGAAGGATGATGACTATTTCACTGCGCTAGTCACACAAGCTATTGTTGGAAACTGGGATCGTGCAATGGGAAGCTCCCCATACCTTGGCAGCAAGCTGAGCACATTTGTGCATAACAACGGCCTAGCTAATAGCTTCATGAGCTTCTCAACGAGCTACAGCGATACTGGGTAAGAAATCCGTTTGTTTCGCTTCAGGGTTCTGCTGCTTGAATAATTGGAGACTAATGGTCATCATGCAGACTGTGGGGAATCTACCTCGTGACTGACAAGGTCACCCGCATTGACGACCTTGTACACTTCACTCTTCGCGAATGGTCCCGGCTGTCATACAACGTCACCGAGGCTGAGACGGAACGTGCCAAGGCCCAACTCAAGGCTTCAATACTGCTCTCTCTAGATGGCACGACAGCTGTTGCAGAAGACATTGGTCGTCAAATCATCACCACCGGCCGCCGTCTGAGCCCAGAAGAGGTCGAACGTGTTGTTGGGGCCATCACAGAGAAGGATGTGATGGATTTTGCCCGAAGGAAGCTATGGGACCGCGACGTTGCCATCAGCGCTGTTGGTCAGATCGAGGGCCTATTGGATTATAATCGCGTAAGGAACGACATGAGCCGAAACGCGTCGTAGAAACAAGTGAAGAGCGTTGATGCTAGGCTGTACTTTTGTTAGAAGGCGGGGAAGTATCTTGTACACTTTAGCTGAAGAATTTCATTTGCTGTACAGTGTTAATTCATGAAAAAAAAAAGGATTCAAGAAGTCGATACACATGCTTGATGGGTGCCATCTCCAGGCTTTCTTAAGATGTTATTCTGGAAAAATAATGCGCTATAGCAGAGTGGAACTTGGGATAAGTCTAGTTGCATGACGCAGGGACGGTCCCACTAGAGACAAAAGCCGTCATAACGGCCCCCAAACGTGGTGTTTCGGTGTGACTAGTCAGGCGCGGGCGGCTGTAAGCACCACCACTACATCGGTGATCGCAGGAAGCTTCTCAACACCTACTGGACGTAACCGCTCAGACATCCGGGAAGACGGTTCTTATAACAGCAAGTTTACTCGCAAGGCGCCATGTGACCAATTTACACGCAGTGAAAAGATCTTCGGGACAGTCTCCGACAGGGTCCGATATGAAGATCTGAATATAGGTGGTTGCGTCAACCGGGAGAGGCTTGCACATTGGGAGTTATGCCGCAACATCAGAGTTTTCCTGATCAACCCCCGGCGCCGAGCCCGACAAATCATGACGGGTGATTGCTGATATATGCAATGTTTGCTCGCTTCAGGAGACGGGAGGAATTGGTGCCGGAAAGTCGGTTCTCGCGTATGTGCGTGAGAGAGAGTGCAGAGACGGTTGGTTAGTGGCCGTCGGCCGTCGGCCGTTATAGACTTAGTCTTGGCGCCTTTCGGGTTTGATTCATGTTTGGCACAGGTTTGGCAAAGGGTTGGCACACATATGGCACAGCGACAATGAGTGTCGTTCGAGGACATCATCATTTCGGATGCTACGGGGGGCGGAGGGAGGGTCAGCGGAGGCGAAAGGTAGGTAGAGAGGCTTTCATATGAGCATAATGCAGGGCTCTTTGGGCAGGGAAATCAGGGCAACAAAACCCCGGGGTTTGTGGGAGCCGCCGAGCAGCGCCTTGCACCCGGGCATGGATCAATGTGGGTGGGCGTGGGTGGGTGTGTTGATGACTTCATTGGTGACATGGGCAGTGATGTGTTAGGGGGGGAGCGCAGGGCGTGCGAGAGGGCTGTTCGGGGGATTTAGCGATAGATTGACGAAAGGCTTGCCCTGCGTGGCCGCCCATGGGCTTGGCTACAGGGTGCAGCGGCAGGCTTAGGAGGGCTGATCGACCGTCCCACGTCTCACCACAGCGCAGTTACATCAGTTGAGGCCTCAAAGGCAGACAGGACGCCGTTGATCTCCTTAGAGCTTAGAGGGCATTGCTGTGCCCGTTGCTGCGATCGGCGCTCGTGGCTGACTTCTCCCGCCTCCACCGCCGCTGCCGTGACTGAGCAGAGTCTGCCTTTCCGCTGCCTCCTCTCGTCGCGCCTACGGGGCGCCATCTGATTTCTCACAGCTGGCCGGCCGCCTAGCAGCGCCATTGTAGCAGACTTCTACCTAACTATGTTGCCGGTGACCGAGGCTGCGCCGTCAAACTCCACGTCGCGCGCCTGGCAAAGTACTCGGCAGCTGGCCAGCATAATGTCTAGCTGCAATATGTACACGTCCCGGCAGGAGTAATTAAGCACGCTGTGCCTCCGAGGTTAGGCTAAGGCGGGCTGGTGATCGTCATCTTTCTCGAAACCTGTACCGCTTCTGACTGGCCTTACACTGGTACTGACTTCTCGCTCTCCACCGCGCTGACACTCGGATCCTTCCCTCCAGTGCCCGCAATCCGCAAACGCCTTCGCCCACTCGCGCCATGCTGGAGTCTGACCGCAAAAAATGATGTAAATTCCCAGCCCACGAGGAGGCGACTTGGGGACCTGCACGTTTCAAGCCGCCAAATCTGTTCGCAGACCCGCCATTCCGACCTGTGCCCCAACCACCCACCTCCACTTTACATTCCTCGAAGCACCACCCTTCAACCAACTTTCCCGCTTGCCAGCATCTGCCTCCCCTCCTTTCCCCGGAAACAGGGGCGTCACACTCAGGGTCCCGACGTTAACTGTTTAGCGCGCCGCCGGCACGATCTCATTCTTCGACTTTACCCACTGCCCGCTCTAATACCTTGGCACAACCCACCCTCTAACATACTTACCGGCGCACACACCTACACCTCGCAGCTGCTATCGACACTACTGGGCCGTCTACCGCCGTGATAGCTCTTCCTCCCGCCATGTACATGCAGCATATTGCTTCGTCGGGCTTTCCTACTGTACCAGAACCCGCCGTTTGTCCCTCACCCGCATCAGACAACGACGATATGAGCTCTTCCTCCTCGGGCTCCGGCAGCGAAGACGGAACCAAATCAGACGGTACAAAGCTTCAGAGGCCGAAGCTAGGCAGCCGGAAATCCAGCGGCACTATCATAATACCACGCGATAGCCCGCACGTCGAGATGAAGGAGGAGGAATATGACGACGGCGATGCGAGGACTATGAGTCCACGAAGAAGTAGTGAAGAGATTGAGAAGATGGGTCAGGAAGCTCGACTGGCGTTGATTGAGTGAGTGCTCAGTGAACCCTTTGTTTCATCTCACCACTAGTTCCACCTTTTTGAATCGATCATATCGTATCACATTGCACCGGCACACTCTGCGCAAGAATACAGATAATCTCACCGCCGCGATCACGTCGCCCAGCAGAGGAAATTTTATGTATTATGGAAGTTGTTGCATCCTAATATCACTCCTTACACAACTGAACCATCTTCGGAACATTATCACTAACGTCTATATTCAACAGGCAAGCTAAGGCTCTTCAAGCAAGCTTACTTGAAATCGTCGACCGCGTTGAAATTGTTCGCTCCGAACACGAAAAGCTAGAAGGAGGGAACAAGTTTCTACAATCGTAAGTCTTCAGATCTCAGGCCGTCTACTTCCGTGATAACTTGCATTTTTTACTCAAGGATCCGTCAACTGACAGCCCCATCTCTAGATACATCGGCGAATTAATGCAGACTAGCAAAATCACGTCGACGGGCGCCGCCAAAAGCGGGAAAGGGAAGGGCAAAGGCCGCATCACCAAATAAGCTAGACCCGCCCGAATTACACTCTGTCGCCCGAAAACCCACCATCATCATCATCAACCAGCTCTAACCCGCTTTCACGGCCTTACGCTCCATCCGTATACAGAGATGACCCACTACGATGTCCCACTAAGTCACGGTCTAACAGTCTCTAACTCGCCAATTGCATTCCACATCATCATCTACCTCGTCCAGAAGGACATGCGACTTATCGCGTTTATGAAGCGTTGCATAGCAGCAAAGCGACACCGGCGTTAATATGAGTGCTTAATACACCTTCTCCTCTTCTCGCGAAGATCCATTTTAAATTCTTTTTTCTCTTTCTTTTCTCTCTCCATTCATCGAACAACAATTTACCGTTCCTCTCCTCGATATGTTCTCGAAAACATAGCGTAGACGCCTTTTAACGCATCCCTACTTCTAAATCACTCATGTTTGTTAGAACGGCTATCGTTCAAAATTTTCTCTGGCGGCAAATGTACCGTTCGCAAACGACATCTATAGGGCTAAGGATGTGCAGCTTTCATTCTTCACGTTGGTTTTTTGCTTTTTCTTTTTTTTTCCCGCGGTATTGGCGTCAGCGGTAGTGGCCACGGCAACAGTCACGGTCACGGCCACGGCTCTTCAGGTATCTAGGTATTTGGGTACACTTGTTTTATTTCGCATGGTTGCTATTTTTGTGTTTGAGGCATCGCGAGATCCTGCTATTGGCTAAGAGGGGCAAGGGCTTTTTCTTCCGCGCGTGTTTGTCTTCCACTCGCTAGCTAAGTGAGCCATGCAACATGCATGCAGCAAAACCAAGGTTGTATAAAGGGGCTGAGTTGGGTAGAAGCGGGCTGCCTAGCTACTACGGCGAGCGGGAAGTGAAGTCTGGAATATGAGATATTACGAAAAAAAAAAGAAGGCAGCCCTTCGTGTCTCATCACAATGTATGTGCTGTCGTGGGCTGCACGTTTGTAAGATAAGTAGTTGCATCAATGCAAGCACGTTGATTGGCCAAAGGCTTTAGATCAAAAAGTTTCTACAGCACTAGTTTTTTTCTTCGCTTTCTGCAAGTCGTGAGAGGTTCGAGGAGAACTGGTAGGGGCGTTGCTGGGCCGAGTACTGAGGGGCGCCCCCCAGTCCTTTCATCTGCGTGGTTTCCGTCCCGGACTCTCTATCTCATCGCTGATAGGGCTTGCACTGATACGATTCAGTCTGGCATGAAAGGCACGGAATACCGAGTGGAGCCTGGCGGGATCGCCTTTCTACGATCTGCACGCTTGAAGGTAAAGCCATTCGTGTCTACGTATTCAAGAAGAGTTGTTTTTTAGCGTTGCGAACTCTTGAAGTGATGAGAAACGTATTGTGTAGGTATGGAGGTGGTAAGAAGGGCAAAGAGAAGTTTTGCAAATGGTTGGTGTTGAGTATGCAGAGAGGGCAGAGGAATTGGGGCAACGGCGTGGGGGAATGTTGATCTTCAAGCAATGACGTGCTAGTTCGTACGCCAGAAGGAACATGCTTCCGCCGGGGAAAACAGGAAGGAGAACGACCGGTGAGGCGGATAAGTCACCGAAGTCGGCATTGCCTTTTCTTGGAATGGGAGCGGAGGGGATAGCAGTAAAGGGAAGAGATCATCGTGAAACAAGAGACGACTCCTCTCCATGTCATTCTTGCCTAATATAGGTAGGCAACTCTCCATTCTGGGCTCGGGACACGCCTTGGGCGTCTTTCTAGAGAAGTCAAAGTTGCAATCACCCCGCTTCCCTTTACTTTAATCTAAGTGATTCCCATCATATTTAGTACCGCTGTAGTCTTATCAGCCCCAGGCCTCCCTATCTTCCAAGCTAACTGAAAGTCACAATCACCCTAGTTTTCTGAGTCGTGTGTTCTCTAGAGCTCTGAAGTATTCGCTCTATAGCACTAGCTCGAGAACTTCATCTTCATCCCCTATATTATCCATGTCGACGAAACGAAAAGGAACATTATGTACCAGAGTGGCTGCTGAGAAGACCTTGTGGTGGTAGCTTGAGATACAGAAAGAGTCCGAATTCTTAATTAAAAGTGCTCTCGGTCCAGATTGAATTGTAAGCATGACAGCCTGGTGCTCTTTTGTCGCAAATCCGTTTTTCAATTGCTGGCTAACGGTATATTCGTCAGTCACTGTGCGACGATCTGTACCTCAAGCTATCTCTCTATCCATTACGATGCTTACGTTCTTTACATAGAGCCTCACAGCATATGAGGATAATTGGCATTGTTTCTGTCTATTCACGTATTTGTGCTTGGAGGGTGGGCGAAAGCGTTAACTAAGTGGGAGCACAAAAGGATTCTTGGATAGATACACCGGTTCTGCTTCCCTGTACACAAGCTTGCAGGCTGAAAGAGCTGCAGCGCGGGCTTACGGCGGATATTCCTCCTCCTGAGGCGATCGTCGCTGTGCCGCTCCTCTGGGCCTGAGGTAAAGAAACGTCTTGCCAGCTACCAAACCTATTTCGCATGTCATGAATCTTAACTCGGCCGGTAGGTCTAAGAATCCAAGAGCTGATAAAGTTGTCGTGCTGACGACTGAAGTGGGTGATAGGTAGTATCTTTTATCAACGCGGCACTGCAGCCCAAGATGCTATGATCCAGCACTATTTGTCACACGACTATACCTTCACCTATCATCACCGCATTCGTGGAGTGATCCTTGGCGACGTTTATATTCGTAATTTTCGTATACCAGGAAATGTGATACCAATGAAGCTCGGACATTGTATGTATGAAACGTCGGGCTTCATTATGCCATTAAAGTTGGTAGTTTGGTAAGTGAGACCCCATAAAATTAGTAACCACTGTACGTAGAACCTGGGGGAGAGTTCTGTCTCAATGTCTAATCTGTGACTAACTAATGCCGAGCAAGGTGAGAACTAATATGATTTCATTGGACAAGCATGATGTGCGGCCTTGAAGTAGCCTAAGTATCCAGACAGTTACGCGTGGGGGTACAAGAGAGCTTTTGCGAAGAGCGTATGTGAAGATAAAGGAGACGGTGGTGCTAAGGCCATGTTGAAAGGCGAAAAGCGTAAAAGCACTTAGGAATTTTAAGTCTCACATATTTGACTTACGTGCTGCCAAAGATGAAGCCCTGGAAGATGAAATGGGCAAAGGCACTACGAAGTGAATGCGAGACGACTTTGTCGTAATGAATTAGCTGGAGACGTAGCCTATTCTGTGTGAGAATTCGGAAGTTTTCATAGTCTGGGTAGGTTGGAGTACTGCCATGTTAAAAGGTCACGCCACTGAGGGAGAAGTAGCTCTATGTAATATTGTATCTTTTATGCTCCAAGATCTCTCCAGCGTACCTTTTTTTTATGAACCACCAACCTCGAGCTACTTGATGCACAAGTCTTATAGGAACATGGATATCGGGGTAGGTTTAAATAGGATATAGTGAGGCAAGTTTGGAGGATAGGGATGGATGTGAGTTAAAATGTTTACCTGATCAACAGCCTTCGAAAGCCCTGAAGATTTTAGAAGTTGGTACAGCGTGGATTTACTGAAAGCATCCCAGAGCCTACTACAAAATATTGTAATCTCGAATATCAAACGTATCCGAAAATATCCAAGTCGGACTATTGCATGACGATTAAACTTGGTCGTGTGAGCAATTACTTCTATAGAGTAGAAATACCTAGATACCCTGTAGGTAGTTCGTGTTCGTTATCTGCACGTTAGTCATAGCATGCTAAGGATCTACAGGGGCTACCTTAACCATCGAGACATTAGATAACCGAAGAAACTGTTACCAACCTATCTACGCCAGTATTGAGATTATGCCATGGCCTGTGTCATAGCATTTAAGACACAGCAAGTAGGCGAATGAGATGAATGAGAACTTTGCTCTATGAATATATCCCTCCTTTTGCACTGCCCGTGTGATCACAGCAGGCAAGGGAAAAGACCAATTATTGTTTTTTTTTTTTGGGGAATGATTCGAGCTTAGCGGACACGCTGTCAAAAGCAGAACATCGCAACAACAGAGTCCACCCAAGTCTTTCGCACCGTGGATTCGTAAGACATGTTTGAAAAAAGCCAAAGCTGTAGCCGCAACCATAACGAATGGACAGGCACATACAAGAGCGGAAGAGTGGAAAGTGGGGAGCTCGAGGAGATGTTAAAGGATGAGAATTTGAGTTCTAAAGAAGCAATTGTCTTGGTAGCACCTTAAGCCCTCCTTGCGGTTGAACACTGGTCTTTGCCCTTCCCAAATGCAACCAACCATAAACCTGATCACTTCCGCCGCCGAATCATGAGAGTGAAACTAAGCTTTTGCCTCTTCCGCAGGGGCAGGAGCATCGGATACCTCCTTGGTCTCCGACGCTGGCTCAGCAGCCGGCTCAGCAGCTGGCTCAGCCTCTGACGATGTCCAGAGAGTCTGCTGACGTTAAGACGAGTTACCGTGAAGTAGAAAGGAATGACTTACCAAGTTATCCCGCAGAAGTTGCATGATAAGGGTAGAATCCTTGTAGCTCTCCTCGCTCAGGGTATCCAACTCTGGATGCCGTGTAAGCTATAGAAAAATGGAAGAAATACACTCAACATACCGGCAATGGCATCATCAAAAGCTTGCTTGGCCAGCTGGCAAGCTTGGTCTGGGGAGTTGAGAATTTCATAATAGAAGACCGAGAAGTTCAGGGCAAGGCCCAGGCGGATTGGGTGCGTAGGAGCGAGGTTGGTCTGAGCAACCTCGGTAGCAGCCTTGTAAGCCTCTAGTGACTTATCTGCAGAAGTGCGACGCTTATCGCCAATAGCAAACTCGGCCAAGTAACGGTGGTAGTCACCCTTCCTAGAAAATTAAAACCAGTAAGAAATTTGAACACAAAGTACTTCCGAAGGCAATAAATCCCGTGCGTATATAAATACTGATACTAACATCTTATGGTAGAAAACCTTGGATTCACCGCTTTCTGCGGAAGGAATTAAGTGGCCGTCCAAACATTCTAGAATATCTTCGCAGATTTTGGCGAGCTCAGCCTCGATCTTCTGGCGGTACTCCTTAATGAGAGCGACCTGGGTCTCGTTGCCCTTGGATTCTTCCTTTTGTTCAATGGAGGTGACGATTCTCCACGATGCGCGGCGAGCACCGATAACGTTCTTGTATGCGACAGATAGCAGATTTCGCTCTTCAACGCTGAGCTCTTGATCTGCGGAGGCGACGGCTTTCATGTTCTCAACCATTTCTGGGGAGGGCAATTAGCCTACGGATTATAGATGGGGTACTGCGCATACCCTCATAACGCTCGGCCTGTTCGGCCAACTTGGCCAGGTAGACGGAGTCCTCGTAACCCATTGTGAATTGATGATCTAGGAGGCGTTCTCGTCAGTATGATGAAGCAAAGATACCGCGAATAGTTAAGGCTGAGAAAAGGGCCACAGTGAGTCACTGGCAAAGATAGCCGCTTTGCGCAAACGCGGCGTGGGTAAGTATGCGTGAGAGGTTGAGGGGGTGAGGCCGGGTTTGTCAACGGATGGGTTGTAGTGCAATGAAAGAAACGGAGTCAACAAGCAGCAAGTGGCTATTGCATATGGTTGTGCGCAGCTGTCTTGTTTGACAGAAAGGCTGATGACGGAGGAAGGGGTGAAGTTGCAAGGAGTCTATCCTGAGACGTCCAGGCGACAACACCGCTGAAATTGCCCATTGCAAGGATAGCCAGGTAGTACATGGCGCTGTTCGCAAGAGCATATGCTCAAAGGCTACACTGAACCGGTCGAGGTGCAGAGCAGATTGAAGGGCTTTTGGAAGTGGGAAGCGGGAAGCGGGAAGCGGGAGATGACGAAAGGGACACGGGAGGCTCACCTTTGACGAACGCTGTAAGAGTGGGAGCGAAGAAAGGGCGGAGTCAGACAATGCAGGTAACAGGAATGAGGTTATGCGACAGGGGATCTGGAGAAGAGAGTCGATGGAGAAGTAAATAGAGGCTGGAGGTGGGAATGTTGTTGTTTTGCGAAGACGGCTTTGGAGTTGAGTGGGAGAAATGAGGGAAAGCGCCCCCAGCGCCGCCAAGCCGTGACCGAACCCACTGCGCTAAAGCAAGGCCGGCGCAGCAGGTGGTGGTGTGGCCTTCACCACCATCTTCTGCGTGATTCTAGCCTATGCCATTGGGTGCAATGCTCATTTCACCGGTGCAAGACGCTTTGTGTGATGCTGAGCGTGTAGTTGTCCAGACTTCATGGCAGACATGCATCAACTCTGTTGAGCTTGGGAGTCAAAGAGGGGTAAGGCGAGAGCTGGACATTGTTGTCTCGAGCCTTGTGAGCTTATAGCCCCAGGAGGAGCGTCGTATAACATTCTCGATTACACTCGTTGCCCGGCTGCCTGGGTTGTTCAGATCTCACCTTGACGATGCCATCTACCTACCTATGCAGTGTCCCTGTCCTGCCGTATGTCTGCCAAGTTTGACTGGCCAGCCTCACTGCAGAGCTACCTGAATAGCTACCTGAATATCTACCTGAATATCTCCCTATGGTCTGGCGTGGCTTTTCAACACGAAGCCGTCCACTTTACTCCATACTGCCGCGCTGTCTTCTGCTTTGGGCCTAGCAAGGCTCGAGGAGGCCATCTGGATGGGCTGCTGCGGGTTGCTAATACATGTTGATAGGCACAAGCGTTCTTCTAGGAAGAGACTGGCCGTGCATCACGTGCGAGGATCTTCCGTAGGCCAAGACAGCGACCCGAACGTCGCCATTTGCTTCTCTCCACTGGCAGCTGTTTTAAACCATCAGCTCATCACCAGATACAACCTTCTCCACCATACAAATTGCTCCACAACCCACCCTTCCTACCCCCACCACAATTACCCTAACAATGCTCAGAACGAATATTGCAGGAAGCGTCCGCCTCCTTGCACCGCGACGCCTTCTCTCTACAACTCCAAGAATTATGGCTGGCGGAGACACGGGATCGGGCTTCTCAAGGCCCTCGGGTGAGCGTGCAGGGTATGTCGACTTGTGCCTTTTGACATTGGTGTGGACAGTGTTCCGGAAGAGTAGCTAATACTGTATAACTCTAGTGATGCTTTCACTAAGCGGGAGGCAGCATCCGAGGAGCTCTACATCAGGCAGGAAGAGAGGGCCAAGTAAGCTCCTTGTTCCATCACAATTCACCACAACAATAACAACTACTAACAAAGATCTCCCTTTTAGGCTTTTGGCCATCCGAGAGAAGCTTGCAGCGCAGAAAAAACACATCGAGGAGCTTGACAAACATATGTACAACTCTCTTTTTCTTAGTCAAGTTTCCAACTCTAGCTAACTCTACTTCCAGCGAGGACTTGACCAAAGAACATGGTGGCGAGAATAACTAGATGGAATAAAGCTGGAATTCGTCATCGAGAGTACGGTAGCAGCAGTTTGAGTGGCTCTGCTGCTAGTCCGGCATCAGCAAATGTCTTGGCAGTTGGCTTTGCGTGGTTGACAATTGTACATTTTCCCTCAACACCGCTTATAAAAACCCTTCAGCAATGTGCGTGGCAGCTCTCTAGCTAGTTCCAGACTCTATGTATAACTGAACAGCATTATCACAACTCTCAAGCGTGTCTTTAATTAACGCGTTTACTGGATCTGCTGAATGTCCTCCAGCATTTAGGAAGCTCTGTACACAACCGAACCGCTAGTTTCTTGGCTGGAATGTGTCCAGCAAATCGTAAATGTACTTTCATACAGCTCTATCTTATCACGGGATATATAGCTACTTAAAGATGTTTCCTAGTCCTAGTGCTATGAAAAGACTTTCTCATCCAAGCTTATTATATAGTGTTAACGTATCGTCTTCAAGTCAACACAATAGAGCAGCACCCTTTCGCTTGTTTCAATAAAATAATTCAGTCTTGCCTTAGTTACATTTCAGCCTCTGGAAGGGAGCAGACACTATTTCAATCCTCGCCTCGACCTGGCAAAAAATCGAAATTTCGGCCGCACGTAGATGCTGCTTCGCTTCTCCACGATATGCTTTAGCGAATTTCTAAAGTATTCCTACGCACTTCACGGAGAGCTCTGGTAATAGATTACCTAGGTCATAATCCAACTCGCATCTCTTTGTTTCCTAGATGTACGTTCGAACTAACATCTATGATCCGTTCATACCCGGC
The DNA here is from genome assembly GCA_001692915.1 of Glonium stellatum. NCBI lineage: Eukaryota > Fungi > Ascomycota > Dothideomycetes > Gloniales > Gloniaceae > Glonium > Glonium stellatum. The sequence goes on from KV749928.1 coordinate 17,228, forward strand.
ACTTTTATGGTAGGGTGATTAATTAAAATAGACTTAGGTTCGTATAACTGAACAATAAGTTGCGCAGCAATGAGTAAGACGATGCGATTGAAGTCTGCTGCTCTCCTGCCGCTAGTTGTTTTCCCTCTTTCTCTCTAACAATACTAGATTTAATGGACCTCATAAATTGCCATCTTGGTCCTAAAGACTATATTCTCAGCATAGTGTTTAACCCTCCACCTACCATTCCTGGGGCGGTTTGTAGTTATGCCGGACACTGCGCCTCATAGTCCACCCTTTTTGGTCGGCATGGAATGCGTGACCACGGGGGACTGACTGCATCATTTGATCCGTATTGAAGGCATTTTAAGACGAGAATCTGTCTTTGTTATGGCCCTAGGTGCTGTCGACTACGGTGCCCTACCCGGTCTTACATCTGATAGTTCTCCACTGGCATTTTAGAATTGCGCATGTCATGCCTGCGGCGGACAAAATTGCATCATGATTCTTGACTATCTAACCTATCTTACACTGCTATTTACTATTCCATTCTAGCGCAATCTCATTACGACTAAGGATCGCCCTAGCTTCTCAGGCAGCCACCGCCCAAGCTCGTAATTTTATATTTTATCAACCTCAGCCAGGGGTGCCAAAGAATATACCAAACAAACAGCCTCTCATCGTTGCCTTGTTGATTACCAAAAGTACCCTACAGCTCTCAAACCCCCCGGCTCAGCAAGACCACTCTGGTTCCTGTCTCCGATCCTCCAGCTCAATGTAGGGCACTCAGCTAACACCACTGAACCTCTCAGTCCTACCTCCCCTGAAACTTCGGTAGAAGTCATCAGCAGGATCAGATCCAAGTCCCTGCCACCCATTGGCTCCGCCCATACGCTGACCTTCCTTCTGCGCAGCGGCAATCTTGGCTTGCAACTCTGTGGCACCAGAATCGATAGCCTGGAGTTGGCCAAGATGCGAGTTAAGGACGCGGACAACTTGGGAAAGCTAAATTCGCGAAAGTTAGTTTCAAGAAAAGATATCATGGTAAAAGAAAAGGAGAGGAAGCTTACAGGATCATCGGGCTTGTTAGATTTAGATAGGGTCTGAGAGACGCCATTGATTTCATCGATCATTTCCGTTAGGTCCCTGTTCAGCTCATTAAGGCGGTCGGAAAGTTTCTCGGCGAGTTTGTATCTGTATACCGGTCAGTGACTGTCGAAGCACAAAAGTCGAGGGCTAGATTTGGAACATACGTTCTCTCCCTCTCCTGATCCGGGCCCTGCAGTCCCTCCCTCCCCCTGACCTGGTTCTTGATCATCTCATCAACCTCTTTCTCATAGCGGTCAAGCCACATGCCTAGCTCCTCCTGCTGCCCTTCTACAAGCGTTAACTGGCGCTCTACCTCTGCCGCATCTCGCTCGGCTTGGAAAGTTTTGCTGTATAATTTCGAGATCTTGTCACTATTTTCAACGAGCGTACGATCCCAAATTGCCACCTGCTCGGCTTGAGCTTGGAACTCTTTCTGATATTTAGAAAGGTCGGACGCCCAGCGTGTGATGATTTCGTCCATGGACTTGTTTTTCAAGCGGGATTGGGCTGGAGGCGCTGGGCCGATGGTCGAACTGCCGAGATTCGATGGTGCTGCTGTCGAGGCGGCGGGCGCGGCAGCAGACGTTGAAGGCTGGGAAGCGGATGTGGCCGCGGGTTTGGTACCCAGGCCTGAGAAGAGAGAGCTTGTCGGAGCCGGCGCGCTGGTTGTTGTAGGGCCCGAGCTTGTTGCAGTAGCTGTACTAGCAGCCGGTGCAGCTGTTGACGCAGCGGTCGGCAACGTACCGGTAGCTGATGTAGTTGGCGCGGAAGAAGGCTTGCCAAGATTAGAGAACAAAGAAGGTGTTGCTGCTGCATTGGTAGTAGCTGGGCCCTGTCCAGAAGCAGGCGTCCCTCCTGGTTGGTTTTGGCCCATGTTAGAGAACAGACTGCTCATAGGTGCGGCGGAAGTGGTAGTTGGAGTGCCCTTGGCGCCTCCAGGACTGAACAAACTGGAAGCGGTTCCCCCGCTTGTTGAAGCAGGTTGCGAAGTGCCTGTTTGTGACGTCGAGGATGCTTGACCTCCAAGAGAGAAAGTCGGCGGATTGTTCGGAGTTGACGAAGCAGTAGGTGTTGACCCACTAAGATTAAACAAGGGCTTGTTGGATGTTGCTTGCGCCCCTTGCGTACTAGAATTCTGCATCTGGAACCCGAATAAGCCTGATTGAGTGGTCGAAGGCTGTTGTGCTTGCGTTGTTTGAGGGGTTTGAGAAGGAGTACCGGGTCCTGATGCGCTGTTAGGCGCAGGCTTATTCGGACCAAAGAAGCCCCCAGGCGTCTGCTGAGCCGGCTTATTCGTATTTCCGCCGAAGACGCTCGATGGTGTTGCAGTGTTTGAACTAGTGACTCCAAATAGACTTGGCGTAGGGGCACCGGAGGTAGTGGATGGTTTGCCCCCAAAGAGGCTGGAAGGAGCCTGCTGGGCACCGGAAGTGGCTTGATTACCTTGATTACCAAAAATATTGGTAGCGTTACCTCCTGGTGGTGGTCCTGCGGGCGTAGTAGATCCAAAACCAAAACTCAATGAAGGCTTGTTTGGTGCAGGTGTCGTGGACCCAGGAGCTACGGACGAGGTTGAGCCCAGCCCTGAAAAGCCTGACCTTGGTCCTGAGCTACCAGTGGAAGCCCCAAAGATATTGGAGGATGCCTGCGCTGGAGTGGCAGAAGGGGCAGAGGTGGTCGCGCCACCGAACAAGCTGCTATGGGTGCCAGATGCCGTAGTAGTGGCTGGTTTCTGACTGAAAGAAAAAGATGGAGTCGGAGTCGTATTCGAGGTGCCAGCTCCGCCGAAGATACTCCCAGAGTTCCCAGTGATATTTGATCCGAACGCGCTGGGTGTTGTACTTCCAAACAATGACTTCTGCTGCTCAGGCCCAGACGCTGCCTGACCACCAAACAAGCCCGGACCAGAGGTATTCGGCGTGCTCTGAGCGCCCGTGGAGCCGAACAATGAGGTTTGCGGCTTATTTCCTCCTAAGCTAAATGGTGAGGAACCGGATCCGGCGTTTGCATTGTTGCCTCCTCCAAATAGGCTTCCAGTTGGCTTGGGTGCGAAGGGTGAGCTCGAATTGCTGTTCCCAGCGGCACCACTGAAGTTGAAGGTGGGCTTGTTGTCCGACATTTTGCCTTGTCTTGTGGTTGAAGTGTCCCTGCAATATTTGTGAGCATTCTTGCCATGGATGATGGAGCTGGGGGTTCAGCGAGGAATGCAAGTACCCACCAGTGCTATCAGAGCGGCAGACGACGTGTCGTGGATGGGCAGGGCGAGGAGAGGAGGTGCTTGCGACGCAAAGAGATCAGGAGCGGCCAGGATGTAGGATGGCAATTCACACGCGCTCTGTCTGCTTCGCCTGTATCGATCAACACCTGCGGCTTTCTGCTTGCTGCTGGACGTGTTTCGGAGAAGGCGGCGAAACCATAACTCCGAGCTAAAATACCACAATGGTTACGCCGGCTTGGTGTCCTGCGGCTTAACTCCAGTGGAGCCACGGAGGTTCCCGATCATCCCAAGAGAACCAACCTGGAATTTGTGAGGCAGCGGTGCCCGACTTGTTCTTGTCCAACTACGCCTCGCCACTACACAGCCCTAGACTGTCTCTGTTCTTTCAACTAAGCTCACCATCCTATTTGTAGCCTTAGACCTCCTCCTCCACCACCACACACCTGTTAATATCCGGCCCCCCACTCGTCGCACTTCGAGCCCCTCAATCCTCTCGAGCTTGCGAACGTTGTTTGCCCTACAAAGCACCTTCCCCTCAACGCCCCGCTTCCCTGTGTTGTTATCTGCGTCCCTCCGTTCCCCGTCAATCATGAATGAACTTTCACCCCCTCGTAAAAGCGTGGAGCTGGAGGACCCTGGTGCACATGAGCTAGGTTTGACCCACCGGTGAGCTTCGCAAGCCCAAGCTAACCATCAACCTATTAGAGTCCTCCGAAAGCGATGAGCATTTCTCAGATGCATCCGAGGGTCGAAGGCTCCCTCCTGATCAAGCCGGTCGGTCGGGTGCCAATTCGCCGATTCCTATAACTAGAGTCGAAAGAGTCGACGACCAGCCCAGCTATGGCGAAGTCCCTGGGACAGAGGCTTACAAAAAGCGAACTCAAGATGCAGTGCCTGACGAGGTGGAAGTCGTTCCTGAGGGAGCCAGGAGTCGCAGCGCTTCTAGACTCCGTCCTGAGGACAGACCAATAACTCCAGGCGGCACGCCTATACCCATGACTGTGGTAGAGAAGGTGGATCCGGAGGAGCCTAGCCATGGGGACATACCTGGTACTGTTGCTCACAAGATTCGTGCAGCAGATGCTGTTCCAGATGTGATTCTCAAGGCTCCCCAACCGCCGGAAAGGAAGAGGGAAGGTAAGCCAATTTAATTTCGTATCCCTTGCTTCCAGCGTGCGATTGACGGAGCAAGGATCGCCAACTGCCTCGATGAACAGATCTCCTTCCCTAAACGACCAAAGGCACGATGACGCCGGCGATTCAGATGGGAATGTTGCAGTGTTAAATGAACATAGCGATGATGACGATAGAAATGATGACGGAGACGGCGACGGCGATTTCTGTGATGACTTTGATGATTTCGAGGAAGGCGGTGAGGGCGATGATTTCGGAGACTTTGACGGGTTTCAACAAGGAGAGGAGCAGGTGGAAGTTGCACCTACACATTCCCCTGATCATCATACTGTACCCGTCTCCATACCGGGCCCTGTAAGTCAAGAAATATTCAACTACGAGACTAGTGATACATTGCTATATCCTGTCTGCGGTGATGCTATCAGCAACTAACGGGTAATTGCCTCATTAGCCAATACTTGATTTCGATGAGCTCACATCAGTCGACCAAGTTATCAATGCAACACAACCATATGTGGATGAGCTTTTCCCGCCAGCGGAACATATCCCCAATATCTCGAAAGAGAACATAGGTGAGGTTCGATCCATGTTCCTTTCAGAGCGAAGCCTTTCCCTATGGTCTCAATTAGTCGCCCCTCCACCTCTACAGCCACCGAACTGGGTGCGTTCACGAATTCGGCGTCTTTTTCTTGTGTCTCTAGGGGTCCCTGTCGATCTTGATGAAATTCTACCGGCAAGCAAGCAAAAGAAGCTGATTTTGCCGTCGATCAACATCGGTGGTGAAAGATCTCCCCGGCCCTCATCTGACGATCGTGCAAACGGAGCAATTGCACGGATCAAACAAAACAATGCATCGTCAGCTTCACTGGATTCGTCGGCCTCGAAGACCGAACGGAAGAGACGTGGACCACCCCCACCTCCTCAGCTGGACATTAATTCCACAGCCATGCTGTGCTCGACAACCGAGGCAGCTCTCAGCAACTTTACGGACGACGAACTACGGGCTCACGTCAAACATCTAGCAGAATTGCGAGAACGTGCGGATGAGGTGTTCGCATACTGGACGAAGCGCATGGAAAGCGCCATCGGAGACAAAGAGGCATTCGAAGGAGTTATTGAGAACCTGGTGATGCACGCCAAGAAGGTCAGGAAGTAGGTCCTTTTCTTTGACAACATGGTACATTTTTAAGCATACGCGGAAGATGTTGGGCAAGAATGATGGGGATACGGCAACGTGGTGTTGAGGCTACTTCAACGGCGGCTAGAAGGCGCGCAGAAGCATTACTGCTGCAGGTAGTAGACAGGCCGTGTTTTTACGAGAAGTTAGGGCATCTACTCAGGTCCGGCATGGAATGGCGGATGGCAGGTTATACTTGTATGTAGGTATCCACATTCGGCCGCGTGCGCTGGACGCGTACCGCAGCTTGGCCCAGGGCGGGCTGGCAGCGGCGGCTTGGAGGCCTCCCGGCTTGCATGTGTAGAGGCGGAGACAGAGGCAGGAGAGAGTTGGAACTTGCAGCTGAAGACGCTTTGTCCTATTGGTGTAGTGGTATGCATAAACAAGGCGTGAGGGAGCGTTGGTGCACACATGATACATGAATTCTAGAAGCCGAACCGTGCTCGGAGCCAGTGTATCATCTAAAGGCGTTGAGCGAAAAGCGCGTCCCCAGCTTCCCAGCGGGCTCACTAGGGCATCCAGTGCGGTCCTAATAAGACCCTGAGCGGGCATCGAAAAAAAGAAAGGTGCTATGCCGTTTACAGATAGGATCGGCGCGCATCGTATTTTCAGCCCGAGCGTCTTTTGCTCAAAACGCGAAAACAGAGCCGGGGATAGCAACGATGGCCAAGAGGCGCTTTCTGCGGCCGCTGCGCCGATCCAGAGCTGGATGCGCTGAGTGCGCTGAATGTCCAGAATGTCCAGAATGTCACAGAATGTCCAGTCGCACACAGTGAGGCAACGCAGCAGGTGGAGAATAGCCGGCCGTGCAGAGGCTGCCTCTAAGTTATTCTGCTCACGATGCTGACCGCCGCCAGCAGGCGTGAACGAATCTAGACATGCCGCAACAGGTCACGCCGCAATGGAGCCCCCGGTGAAAGCTTCACCCAGATCTTATCGCACCGTGCCCCGTTTGACAGCACCTAACAGGGGGCTAGTGTGCCGTTGACATCATCCTAGGCTTGGTCGTGACACCCTGGCCACCTGCAGTCTTTGACGGGCTGGCCACTCTTTCTCCCCCCCCCCCCC